>VFFE01006187.1:118138-132074 GCA_008921705.1 Burhinus oedicnemus
AGATGGGAAACCTGCAAATTTGTTACTTCCTGAGACTATGCCCTCTTTTGCTGGCAACTGTACAAGGCGGCAGTTGGCCTAGCTAAATTAAGTACCGCACATAATGGAACATAAATTATTCCTGTCAACTCCAATGCGATAACGTGGTTAGGGAGAACAAATTGCACTGAAGCAATATTTTTTTCTTTTTTTCTTACTCTCAGAGGGATCTCTCAGTGAAGCAAGCTCTGGAGCTAATATTAGGTCTGGGAATTTCACAGGCACTAATAGGATTAGGCACATGACTTCCTTTTCAGCCTGATGGGAGTCAAGCGTTTAATTCCGTTGGGCTTCTCTGAGATTTCAGCACCGATTCCGAAGCGGCACCCAAACCATCAGCACACCCAGATTTGCTTCTCTGGCTGTCCTCCTGGCAAGGAGAGGTTTGCTAATCCACCCATCAGAAGGTGGGTAAATGGCCTGTCCAAGGAAGAGCGCTTGGTATGCAACCTGGGACAAAACAGTACTCACTCCCACTCAAGATTTAAAACAAGAAAATGAGGAAACCTGTTCTCATTTACCAACTCATTTGCCGGGGTGGGGGTGGGGGTGTTCAAGTTGAGTCAGCTTCAGTTTGGTGCTTAGGGCAAGATTCTTGTGCCTTTCTGTCTTCAGGCGCAGCTGAAAAAGACTGACATGGGCTGTTAAAAGTAGTAAACGCTTGTTTGCAGTGCTGCTAGATGACTCTGGATGTAAGCAGCAGCATCCATTAGAAACATTTACTGCCTTATTATTTGGGGGGGCAGCAGCGGTCAGAAGAATTGATGAGATCTCATTGTCCTTTCTCAGCTGTCAATGGTATCTTTTGTTTTATGGCTGTCTTAATAGCTTTACTGAGAGCACCAATGTCTAATAGGATCAAACGCTGAAACAGAAATTTGTGGCAGAGAAAGCCTGTGCTGCCTGGGTGTCTTTGTGATCTCAAATTTTACAGTACTGTTCTGTCTCTGGGTGCTTAGTCCTTCCCTGTGAAATCCCATATACACTGAAATTAAGAGGTGGCATCTGTCAGTTTAGCCCTCTGTGAGGTGTACTGTTATTAAGGTAATTAGGGTATCCGGCCTTTTCTTCAAAAGTGAATGCTAGTGCTAACAGAGCTCTTTACCATTTGATGGTGGTGTAAGAAAAAATCTCCTAATGGGACTCACTCCTGTGAACGCTTCAGATACCAAAAACCATTCTCCATCCCTGCTCCCACCCATGAAAACATCCAACATCTTCATAACAACATTCCAGTGCACACGTAAAAGCTGTTCTGTCTCCATCCAAGCTCAAGATGATGAGTTTGATTATACCTGTCATGTCACTGCAGAATGCAGTCCTACTGATCCAGAGCAGGGAAAAAAAATAAAGTGGCGGATTCTTACCTGAATATTTACTTCTCGTGATGGCTTTCTGGGCCTCTTCTTCAGACTTCATTATTCTTGTAGTACTTCCATTTTGCCACCCAGGGAGGACCTGCCTAACGTAAGCTTGCAAGGTAATCTCATTTCTAATTAATATTGGATTTTAATTTAATAAGTAATACCTTTTGACATGCTAATTTTGAAATGAGCTTTCCCTTGATGAATTCAGTGAAGAGTATTTAAATAATGGTGTAACTCACTTTAAGATTTCCTCCTTCCCTCTTCCCATCAATTTTTAATTATACGTTGGACGTGTGAGCTCTTCCCCAAGCTGGTGTGATGGACAAAGAGAGACCTTTATTAGCTAGAAAATCAAATTAGAAATTTTATGGTCTAGCTCTTACCAACTTCACCCGTGATCTTCAGAAGCTAGTCCTAAGCAGGAGGATAAAAGAAGTACAACACACAGCTGCTCTGTTATGATATGTTTGTGCAAAAATCATAATTAGTTGGTAAAGGTTTATTTTGTTAATGTTTCCTTTAACGTGTTTTCTAAAGTGACTTCTAGAAATGACCACACACCTATGTTTCTAATAGTGCATTAAGTGAAAATGAATAGAGTCATGAAAGTATGCTGGAGGAAAGGGTTGTCTTTTGTCTGGTCTGTACAGTCCTCAGCTGAGGGCGTACGGGTGCATGGACCGCAGTGTACAGCTGTTAAAACAAGTAACAGTGATTTACCTCCTGAGATGTGAACAGGGAGCTCTCTGACTGTGACACAGGTTAAATAAATCATGGTTTTCCTGAGCCTTCATGGCAGGTCATGACAGGTTGCTCGTATCTGGCAATGCAGTCGCCTCGCTAGCTGTGATACCAAAGCTCCTGTACTCGAGTTGTGAATGGAAACATCCCGTGATGGTGTCTTACCTCCCCCTTTTGCAAAGTACGGCCAGTGATCACATTTTTATCTTTCTACACTTCTAAAAACTTCTTTTAGGATAGTGTAACTTTCCAAATAAATAAGAAATAAGCCCTTTTCTTCTAAGGTCTTCAGTCTCAAAAGTAAGTTCAAAACCATCTTGGGGTGTGACTGCCCTGGGACTCTGACTTGGACTCCCACTCATACTCTTGGCATAAATGAGAAAGAAACTCCTCATGCAAGCCTTCTCTCTCTTGAACTAGGATACTCGCTTTCAATTTTCATGCAGCAATAGCTAACTATCTCGCAATAGCTGCTATGGCTGCACACTCGGCAGGGCTGGGTAATATGAAAAAGGGGGCTGCTAAGGGAGCAGGTTCAGAGGTGGGCGATACAGAGAAGTAGCACCCATGAAATGCTGGAGAGCATGCTGGATGCTATTGGTTTGGATCTCGCCATTTAAGACCAGCTGATTAGCCTTAGTGCCTCCCTGCTAGCCATTGAATTGTTCCTGTTTTGCAGCTCGGGTTCAGGAGTGACATCCTGAAAATACTCCAGAGCTACAGGAACTCCTAGGGTTTGAGGGCCTTCTCTGTCTGCTGGCACCTCACCTCGTTTCTGCCCATGCTGGACGTGTGCTGGTTGACAAGTTGTTTGGATTTCAGCAGAGCTGTAAAAGGCTCTACGATGACTGCACTATTACTAGTTACTTTCTAAATAAAGTTTGAGTGACTCAGGAAATTGATATCAATGACCTGCTAAAGGAGAAGAAAAGGAGGCAAGTGGTGGCTCAGCTGCAAACATGACCAGGTTGAATTCCTCTGGTCTTCAGGATTAGCTTGGAGTAAGAGCTATAATGTCTACTTTTCCCTCTTCTTTCATTTATTTTGTTCCTGTGGTATACAGGGAAAAAGCACCGTTGTTTGCACCGTTAGACACCTAACATTATCATCCTGATAACGGTGTTCATACCTTCATACTCAAAGTTCATACTCAAAATGTCATACTTTGAACTTGTTCTTCTTTACCAAGGTGGGTAAGTGTACTTGTAACATACTCAGCATTTGATTTGTGAGTTCAGATGTCTTTTCTCCTCACGACTGCAAGCTCAAACTGTCTCTGATAACTCAAACATGCTGCCTTTTTTACCATCTTCCCTGGATGAATGGATTTTTGAAAGCTATTAAAAGCAAGCTGTTTGGGAGAGGAGGAAAGTCTGTCTTAAGGAGTGCTAGAAAGAGAGACGTTGTGAGGAAAGGAGGTTTCTTTGAGTCCCAGAAGACGAAGGCTGATGTTGAAAAGATTACGAAGATGATGTTGGAGAAACAGCATGCCACTGATCCTCCCTTCCAGGCTAGATAGCATCTCCCCCTCCTTGCTCCAGCTGCTCTGCCCTAGCTTGCTGGCCAGCTTTTCTGTAGAATCCTTCCTTAAATGATTTTTCTTTTCTCTCCACTTTTTCAGGCTGTCAGCTTTTTCTGACCCTTCTTGAAGGTCTTTGATCCCACATTTCAACCTTGTCCCTCTGGTTTGTCTTGGTGGGCATTTAGGTGTTTCGGAGTAAGGACACACACAGCTCTTCGGCAAAGTTACTATCATTTCCACTGCAGTCCCCGTATTTTCATAACTCTAGTGATGGGGGGCAGTTCATGCAACACAACATTTTCTGCTGCAGAAACAGAGACAGACATCTGTGGATGGAATGAAAATATTCTTGAATTAAGCTGGTATGGAAATGGGTTCCCCATACTGGTTTTGTTGCTATTAAATAAATTTGAGTGAGTCAATGATTCTTTCTCAATGATATGACATAAAAAGCCAACATTCTGATTATCATGTATAATTAATGATTTGTGGCTGACACACTAGTTTAAAAAGACAAGGTGGTTTTTAAAGTGTTCATTTTGAAAAAGAATTCACTTTACAATATTGTAAAAGGATTTCCCAAATGTCAAAATCTTAACAATTTTCTTCTGTTTCTGCAGATGGCTGTGAATTTGCGAAATTAGGTTATTCAAAACAGAATTTCCTATAGAAAACTCATTCAGTTAAAAAAAAAATATCAACTGAGTGCATGCAGAAGTGTTTTATTGCTTATGACCCAGAGATGACAAAAAGTTTAGCATGCCTCCAGCACTAATTTTTGCTTGCTTTCATATACAAATTCATTAATCATAGACGGAATCCACCATATTTTTCTCTTGTAGTGCAATAAGGTGAAAAGCCATTGCTAAGCCGATATCAAATAATATCAATAGCTTCTGGTTTCAATGTTAGGATCACCTTAAAATGTCAAAGTCTAGGCAAAGAAGTGGAAGTCCTTATGGTGTAGAGGAATTACGTCCATTAATTATTTAATGGGGCAAACACATTGTGTTTCATTTTTACAGTACTTTGATTAACAAGAATTATCTGAAAATACATTTAAATTAATGTGTTGACACAGGTTTCTCTATGTGCCAGAGCGCTGTTCACTGCTGGGCCACAAGCTGGCGGCACTAGACTACGCAGTTTGGTGTCAGTTTTGTGGCTGCTGTCCACAAATTGGAATGAAAACATCAACTATGCATCTGCTTCTATATCTGACTCCTCAAGTTAGTCTTCCTTTGGGATGTTTCCTTTAGTACTTGCATAAAACTTAGTTACAGTTAATAACTAGATTTTTCAACACTGGGCAGAGTGAATTAGAAGAGCAACTGCAGGCTATCTCACTGGAAGTCCATGAACTTCAATAGCCATTTCTCCCAAAATACTAATTACTGAATCTATCAGAGGAAAAAGCAAGAAATCCCTACAAGCAAAGACTTCTGTTCTAACCTGATGATTAGAAAAATTTCTTTAAACTTTTTCCATAGGTAGAAGTTGATGCTCATCTTGAAGAAGGAGGCTTTCTATTGAAATTCCTTCTGAAATTTTCTTTCCAAACCTTGCTACTGTCCAGATAATAATAAATTTGGACATTCAAATATTCATTCTGCCTATGAAGTTTTTCTTCTGTAACCATTTTCAGATCACACAGGATTTGAACTTCTGGTAAAATACCAGATGCATAATTTGTTAAAATACCAGCTTTCTCCCACCATTTCACAGAATCATGGAGTTTTCGGAGTTGGAAAGGACCTCTAGAGATCATGTAGTCCAACTCCCCTGCTGACACAGGAATGCCTAGAGCACATTACTCAGGACTGCATCCAGGTGGGTCTTGAAAATCTCCAGAGAAGGGGACTCCACAACCTCCCTGGGCAGCCTGTTCCAGTGCTCTGTCACCCTCACTGTAAAGAAGTTTTTTCTTAGGTTTGAATGGAACTTCCTGTGTTCCAACTTGTGCCTGTTGCCCCTCGTCCTGTCACTGGGAACCACTTGAAAAGAGTCTGCCTCCATCCTCCTTCAACCCACCCTTTAGATACGTCTAAGCAAGAATAAGGTCTCCCCTCAGCCTTCTCTTCTCCAGGCTAAAGAGTCCCAGCTCTCTCAGCCTTTCCTCATAAGGGAGGTGCTCCAATCCCCCAGTCATCTTTGTTGCCCTACGCTGGACTCTCTCCAGTAGTTCCCTGTCCCGCTTGAGCTGGGGAGCCCAGAACTGGACACAGTATTCCAGTTGTGGCCTCACCAGTGCCGAGTAGAGGGGGAGAATGACCTCCCTCGACCTACTGGCCACACTCTTCCCTATGCAGCCCAGGATTCCATTGGCCTTCCTGGCAACAAGGGCACATTGCTGGCTCATGGATAATCTACTATCTGCCAGGACCCCTAGATCCTTCTCCTCAGAACTGCTTTCCAGCAGGTCCACCCCTAGCCTCTGTTGGTGCCTAGCATTCTTCCTCCCCAGGTGCAGGACCCAACACTTGCTCTTGTTGAACCTCATTAGGTTCTTCTCTGCCCAGCACTCCAGCATGTCCAGATCATGCTGGATGGCAGCGCAGCCCTCTGGAGTGTCAGCCACCCCTCCCAGTTTGGTATCATCAGCGAACTTGCTGAGGATACACTCTGTCCCCTCATCCAGGTCATTGATGAATATATTGAACAAGACTGGACCGAGTATTGACGCTTGGGGGACACCACTGGTTACAGGCCTCCAACTTCACACCGCTCCATTAATCACAACCGTCTGAGTTCTGTCACACAGCCAGCTCTCAATCCACCTCACTGTCTCTTCATCTAGTCCACACTTCCTCAGCTTCCTAATGAGGATGTTATGGGAGACAGT
The DNA here is from genome assembly GCA_008921705.1 of Burhinus oedicnemus. Classification (NCBI taxonomy): domain Eukaryota; kingdom Metazoa; phylum Chordata; class Aves; order Charadriiformes; family Burhinidae; genus Burhinus; species Burhinus oedicnemus. The sequence continues at coordinate 124,650 of VFFE01006187.1, forward strand.
GCCAAAAGCCTTGGTGGAGTCAAGGTAGATGACATCTACTGCTCTTCCCTCATCCAGCCAACCAGTTATAACATCATAGAAGGCTATCAGCTTGGTCAAGCATGATTTACCCTTGGTAAATCCGTGCTGACCACTTCCAATAACTTCCTGTTCTTCAATGTGTTTGGAGATGACATCCAGAACAAGTCGCTCCATAACCTTCTCAGGGACAGAGGTGAGACTAACAGGCCTGTAGTTCCCTGGATCCTCCTTCTTGCCCTTCTTGAAGGTTGGAGTGATGTTGGCCTTCTTCCAATCCTCAGGCACTTCTCCTGTTCCCCATGACCTTCCAAAGATGATGGAGAATGGTCTAGCAATAACATCTGCCAGCTCTCTCAGCACTCGCGGGTGCATCCCATCAGGGCCCATGGACTTATGGGTGTCCAGCTTGGCCAAGTGGTCTCTAACCCAGTCCTCCTCAACTCTCTCCAGACCTTCCCCCTTGCCTCCAGGGTCTGGGATTCATGAGGGGCAGCTTTAGCAGTGAAGACTGAAGAAAAGAAGGCATTCAGTAACTCCACCTTCTCTGTGTCTTCCACCACTAGGGTGCCCATCTCATTCATCAGTGGGCCTACATTCTCCGTAGTCTTCCTTTTTCTATTGATACACTGAAAGAACCTCTTCTTATTATCTTTAGCTGCAGTGGCCAAGCTGAGTTCTGCTTGGGCTTTGGCCCTTCTAATTTTCCCCCTGCATCGCTTCACTACATCTTGGTATTCTTCATAAGTTGCCAACCTCCTTTTCCAAAGAATGTAGACTTTTCTTTTGTTCCTGAGGTCCAGCCAAAGCTCTCTATTTAGCCAGGCTGATCTTCTTCCCCATTGGCTCGTTTTTTGGGACATGGGGATTGCCTTCTCCTGTGCTTTTAAGACTTCCTGCTTAAAGTATGATCAGCCTTCCTGGGCACCTTTGCCCTTCAGGACTGTCTCCCAAGGGACACTCTCAACCATGCTCCTAAACAGGCTAAAGTCTGCCCTTCGGAAGTCCAAGGTGGCCATTCTGCTGGCTCCCCGCCTTGCTTCTCCAAGAATTGAAAACTCTACCATTTCGTGGTCACTCTGCCCAAGACGACCTCCAACCTTTAGATCCCCCGCAAGGCCTTCTCTGTTAACAAACAGTAGGTCCAGTAGGGCACTTCCCCTAGTTGTCTCCCTCACCAGCTGTGTTAGGAAGTGGTCTTCCATGCGCTCCAGGAACCTCCGGGACTGTTCCCTCTCTGCTGTGTTATATTTCCAGCAGACATCTGGGAAGTTGAAGTCCTCCATGAGAACAAGGGTGAGCAATCGCGAGACCTCTGCCAGCTGCTTATAGAATACTTCATCAGTCTCTACATCCTGATTGGGGGGTCTGTAACAAACTCCCACCACGATGTCTGCCTTATTGGCCTTCCCCTTGATTCTTATCCATAAATATTCAACACTGTCATTCACAATGTTAAGTTCTAGGCACTCAAAACTGCCCCTAACATAGAAGGCCACCCCACCACCTCTCCTTCCTTGCCTATCCCTTCTGAAAAGTTGATAGCCATCAATCACAGCACTCCAGTTGTGCAAGTCTTCCCACCATGTTTCTGTGATGGCAACTATATCATAGTTCCCTTGCTGTACAATGGCCTCCAGCTCCTCCTGTTTGTTCCCCATGCATTAGTGTAGATGCACACATAATGTTGTAGCATCACGCTCAGCAGTGAAAACTGGGGTACAGGAAGAAGAAGGGAGATTTTTGGCTTCGAAGGTGGCTGCTGTTTGGAGACTGGCTGGGCATTGGTCTGCTTGTGGGAAGTTGTGAGTGATTTCCTTTGCTTCATTTTCTGTCTCTCTCCTTCACCTATTAAATTATCTTTATCTCAACCCGTGTGTTTTCTCACTTTTCTTCTTTCACTTTTGTCCCCCTGTGCCACTGGGGATGGAGGGGTCAGCGATGGCCGTGTGGCTGCTGGCCAGTCAACCCACCACATGAAACAGAAAGAAATGTTATGGTATGGTCAGATGTAGAGAATAAAGATAAGCTTTTTCATGAAATATCTTTATTTGGAGGCCATCAAATGGGAGCAGTGGGATATGTGGATTAGAGGGAACAAGGAATTTTACATTCATGACTGTTACTGCTAGCAAATCCTGGGATCCTAGCGTATACCATGATAGTCCTGGGTGTCTGTTATCTTAAAGGCTGTCAGGCAGCCAGACAAAACTGGAGGGAGGGAATCAAATTATACTGTGGACACTGCTGGTTTTGTCTTTATCCTGATCAAAACCTGGCACAGGAATTATATTTTCCTCCTATCGCACCCTTGCCTGCTGGGGATCATTCCTCTTCCTGAACACAATTCTCTGTTTGTCTTCTTTTCTCTCTGCCTCCCCAAAATAGGGCAGTTAAGATCATCTTCAAACTTGGCAGGAAGATTTTCAAACGTGGATTTCCTCATGTAATGGACTTTCCATCAAAACATAAGGCAACAAGGGATACAATTTAACTTTTCCTTCCTTTTTCCTGCTTCTTAAATATTTGAAAGAATTTCAACAGGGTTCTCCCAGGAGGGACCTGAAGACTGATATCATATTTCAGGATTTAGTGTTATAACAATGAGCCATGGTTTAATTAACCTTCTAGCCCTCTGGGAGACCTGAGACAGAGGAGACAGTTCCTCACAAAACCACTGCTGCTTCTCTTGCAGTTATTGAGCTCATTAATCTCTCTGATATTGTACTTAGGACTACAGCTATATTTTATTTTGGTCAAGTTAAAGTGCTAAATATTTTACAGAGATAATGAAATCCCTTGTCCTGCCTTGCAGAGAATATCATTTAAACAAACCAGTAACAGAAAAGCTAAGGGAAAAAGAAAGGGAAATTCAGGAGAAAAAAAGAGGTGTGGGATATGGTAACTTCCCCTGTTTGCCTGACACCTGTGCCATGTGGGTTTACGCTTCAAAATATATGGAATATGATGGAAGGGGACAATGAGAAATTTAACCCTTTAATTGTTTACATTTACGACCATACAATATACGCACACGGCACATCTGAAACCAGTTTCTTTCTCTAAAATAATCTCCACCTTTCAAGTCAGACTTCATTCCTCCTCCAGGAGGGAGAGTTTCCAAAAGCCACAGAAACTGCCCATGAAACCAGCCTAACCCGAAATGAGCCCTGTAACATGATTCATGTTATACTGATGGGATCGCCTGATGGCAGTGACTATTGGGTGTATAAATCTTTAAGTCATCGATAAGAACAAACGTTAAAGCAGAACATTAACTGCAACTGTGCAAAATTTTGATGGAGAAAATTTTGAATTCTCTATAATAAAATTGTATTTATCTATAATAAATCCTATTGCAGAGAGAAGTTGTGAAATGAGGGGAAAGTGACCCGGCTGCAAGATCAGAGTGCATAGATAAAGTAAAAGTCAGAAGAATAAACAACAGCTATCGCTATTGAAACAGTAAATGAAGTGCAGTATAACAAAGTCAGCATGAGGAGTGGAGTCTGCATTTTCAAAAGTAATGAGTGAGTTTGTGCGCCTTGTTTTGGGAGAGAGTCCCTTTTTTCCCCAAGGTGGTTTATCCTGCTAGTGTGTTCTCATGCACCCAGAGCCCTGTTGCTGTAAACATCCACCTAAGGGAGTCAATGGTGTATGGTACTGTCCCTGTTCAGCCAGCACAGCTCCGATGCCTTTGCACAGAAGCCAGACTGTGGAGCAGGGAGGAAAGGAAGGGCTGGTGCACACTTTTGTCCACACCAACCTGAAATTTACATGAAGCTGAGGTGCACACAGGCTTGGAAACCAGAAAACTCTTCTTGGTCTAGTAACGTATATGCAGGCTTGTCATACAGATGCCTCCTAGATTAATCTGCTCCTTTATACTGCACCTCGAAGTCAAGATCCATGCCAGTGGTGATCAACTTGGGTGTTGAGCTTTTGCAATGATACCACTGATACGTAAGAGCAGCATTTGCGCAAGCTCTGGCTGGCTATAAACTACCTCAAGTTCAGCTCCTCCTCACTGATTCATCATTTAAAGTGCAGGTATAATTCTGCTATGCTAATGTGACTAGGGAAAAGTTTGAGGCGCCTGATATCCAGCAAACTGAAATGGTGAGGAGAATTTGCTAATTGCTTTGCTAAAGAGAATTTTTTGTATGCATGAATGTAATTTTATCTTGCCAAGTATTTAAGGTTGAAAAAATTGAGAGAACTGTCACATCATGATGGCCTGATGTTCATAATACAATTGGGTTTTGTGGATACAAAATTAATGTTCACTTAGCACATATATGATTTCCAGTAGAGGTAGATAGTGTTTTGGACATTTTTTATATAAAGGAAAGAGGAAAAAGAGAATTCTAATTGCAATTCAAGTGATCCCTTTTTCCCCAAAAGGAAAATGTAATCATTTCAAAACACAAGGTAAAAGCACAATGTTGTCAAACTCCTAATTTCCAAATGCTTTAATTTTTCTCTGTGTACTTTGCTACAAAAGATCTACTGTTCCCATCAGAGACCAGTCAACCAATTCATTTTCAAGTATTTTTTTGACAATTAAACACCTGAGAACACAGTGAAAAGTTGTTTTCTTTAGTCTTCCAAATCTTGTCTATATTAATGTGTCTGTGTCTCTCTCTTTTTTTTTTTTTTTTTTTTTTTTTTTTTTTATGGTGAGGGGGGAAGAGGCTACAGGAATAAACCGCAAGTGCAAGTGAATTTTCTTCACTTGATATCAAAAACAGCTAGCAAGGCTAGGACACATTTTCTTGTTTAATGGAAACAGCTATACTGCATCTACAAAAACTAGAGAGAGGAGACTGAATATATATGAAATTCTGTGGTGATTAAAACTTTAATCCCAATGAGCTATTGACCTTAGCTCTAATCTCTGAGAAAAGGGGACAGGCACTCTACACTGAGGGGAGATCGTTGGAAGAGATTCCTGCTTATTTGACCTGGGTTTGCCTGTTTTCCTACCTGCATTGTTTAGGACTGTGTAGGGTGTACTATTTGACAGATGCATGAAATGAGTTGCTTTGGAGCCTACTGGAAGGAGTTTATAATTTTTTCCACATGCATATAAGCGTTTTTCCTTTCCATTTCAATAATTTACACTTTTGTCACACACTTATTACTGATACTGTAAAATGATATATGTGCTGTCATTGTTTTAAATACAATTGTGCCATGATACATATTGACTCTCAGCACAAAAAACAGAAAAAAAAGGAATGAAAAAAACATTAGCATCCAGCTGCTCACCTAAACCTGAAAAGCAGATACAACATTTTATTGTGCTATGTAGGATTCTAGAAGTTTTGACCTTGTAATAAATTTTCTATTTGACTGTGCCAAGGAAAGAAGTCTTGTTATAACTAAGGTGAAAGAGAAGTTCTGGGCAAATGCTGATGAAAATATTCAAAGAATTGGAAACAACCATTAATCCCCAGAGCAAAACAGTAGAGATAAAACTGGGAATACTCACCTGCAGTATGGGATGAAACATATTACAAGGATGCTGTAATTATTTTTGGAACATTGTAAGCCCAGAAAATACAGCTAAGGTTTTGCTGAGAGAATCCTAAACAAACTGACTTCTGGAAATGCCTGGACAGAACGCCCAAACCACCTCAGCACATCATCACTGTGCAATAAACAGTTATGATTAATACACAGATATTTATAGTCCTACCTTAGATTACATTTGGTTTTACACATGTATGCAGTGTTTTTCATTTTTTACCCTTTATGGTAGGCTACTTTGAGTATCCTCTTCTATATATTAATTTCTTCTACTTCAGATAGTAAAGTCTAAATCCTCTGAGGATTCTTGATTCTGAAGAAATTGCACATGACCAAGGTGAACAGCAGATTTATTAAAAACAAAAAAAATAGGATCTCAGTCTAGAGTAAAACAAGAACCAATTTTATGAGTACTGAAGTCCAATACAAACTAATTAGACCCAACAAAAGTATAATAGCATATTATTTCTATGCATTTAAAAAGCTACAGTATAAATCCTTCAATGTTAAGGGCCACATTCACCAATATACTCCAATTGCTATGCAGTGCTCTGGAACTGAAAAATACTTATGATTGTGACTCCTTTGTACAAGCCAGTTTTGCACTTGCATCTCTTTCACGTCCACTTACTCACCTGCCCACATTACGTGCTCTGTTCTGTTCCCTGTAATCCTACGAGCTCACACGCTGTACACACAAGCCCTTTCTTCTGCATAGTTTCCATGCTCCAAGAATGCAGCTAGAGAATTATAAGGCCAGCCATCTGTTGCCTGATTCACTATGATCTGTAAAGCACATCTTCAAGGTGGCCTGCAACAAAACTGCTTAAAGTATTTGAGGTCAGTGGAAAATATGATCCCTAATGCACTTCCATTGAACCAGTCAAGCTGTAGGCTCTAACAGCCATAGGAATGAGCTAGGCTCTGAAGCACCAAGCACGTGCTACAGAGTCTTGCCAGTATGTTCCTTTTCTTTTCCCTACCTGGGCAGAAAAAAGAAACAGTAGCTCTCCATGTTACCAATGGGGATTATTTGGAGTGGTGAGCAGAGGCTTTAAATCCACTTGTGAAAATTGGCAACGCATCTGCCATGCCAAATCCAATTTCTTCTAGGCCCGGAGCAACCAACACCGCCTCTTTGCCCGCGGGCGCAGGGACAGCCCAGCCTCGGCACAGCCTGGCAGGCCCCCCTCCCTGTCCCCCGTCCAGGCCTTGGGCCGCCGCCCACGAAGCACACCACAGCCTTACAGAAGTCCTGGAACAAGTTTAAATAAAGATTCACGTCGTTCACGCCGGGTGTCAGCGAACCGGGCAGACCGAGGGGCTCTTTCCCACAGCCGCCTCAGCGCACCCGGCAGTAGCAGCCTCCCTCCCAGCGCCCTGGGGTTCCCGCACGGCACGGCCTCCCCACGGCCGCGGGGGCGAGGGCGGGTAGGCAGGCCGGGGACGACCAGATAACCCTCCCCTCCGGCCACCCCTACCTTCGGGCACCGCAGATCGGCCCTAACGACTCCGCCCGCGAAAGGCTGCCCCAAGCCCGGAGCGGAGCGGCCCCGCGGCCGCTTCTGCTCTACCCCGGCGCGGGGGGAGACACGGGGAGGAAAGGAGAGAGGCTGCCCCCGATCCGCTCTGCGCAGGCGCATCCCGCCGCCCGTTCCCCGGCGCGCCCCGGCCCCGCGCTTCCCCTTTATTTCACCCGTTTTCCGGGTTAACCCCCGTGGGGCCGCGCTGGGCCCGGGCGGCGTCGCCCCTCGCCGGCGGGCCGCGGCGCTCCCCGGAAGCGGTAATGCTCAGCCGGTGATCCAGGAAGCGGATGAGCTCGCCCGCCTTCCCCTCCGGAGCGGCGCTGCGGGGACGCGGGGAAGGGGGTGGGGG
>VFFE01006187.1:132094-153360 GCA_008921705.1 Burhinus oedicnemus
GGCGGGGGGGGTGGGGGGACGCGCCAGCAGGCCCCGAGGCGGAGCGGAGCGGCCCGTCCCAGCCCAGCCCCCCCGGCGGCGGCGTTTCCATGGCGCCGAGCGGGCGGAGGAGCCGGGGCTGAGGACCCCGCCCGCTCATGGACCCCGCCGCGGCGGCGGCCGCCGAGGAGGAGGGCAGGGAGAAGCCCCCGGTGATCTACACCATGGAGAACAAGCCCATCGTCACCTGTGAGTGCGGCGCGCGCCCCTAGACGGGCGTTAACGGTCGGTGCCGGGGGGAGGGGGCGGGGCAGCAATGGCCGGCCGGAGCGGCGCGGGGGGCCCCGACCGGTGCCCCGTTCCGAAGGGCGGCCCGGGGCGGGGTCCGGCGGCGGTGCCGGCGGCGGGCGGGCCCGCGGCGCTGAAGCTCGGGGTCTGTGCGGGGCGCTGGCTCGGCAGGGAAGGCGGGAGCGGGGCGAGGCGAGGCGCGAAGAGGGCGGCCGGGTCGGAGGGACGCCCCGGCGGGGCTGCCGGGCTGCCCGCAGCTCTGGGTGCCGGCCCTCGGGGCTGAGGGACGCGGCGCCTGCAAGGGGCTCTGGTGGCGGGTGTTGCCTCTTTACTGGTTTCCCCCCGTTTAGTGGCAGTGGGCGAACTTGGGCTTGTTTCTGTATGTTTATAGTAAATAACAAAAATGAATGTCATGCTTACAGGGGCTTAGGAGAAAAGATTCAAATATGACAATAAATCTTATACCCCAAACTTCTTGCCAGCGAGATTTGTGTGGTTTTGCTCTGGGTAAGAGAAGTCACGAGAAGTAAGACGTCCTCTGTGGTGAGGAGAGATTCCCACTGATGGATTCCCACTGACATTATAATTTAATCTTTAACTGCTGTGCTTTGGTTTCATCTCTGAGACAGTTTATTTAACAAACCGGATTGCGTGGTTCCAGTGATGAATTAGTTCTTTCAGGTGTCAGAGGCAGGCAGCTGGGACACGTGCGCTCCGGTCCTGATCTAAACCGCGAGCTCCTATGCTCTTACAGGTATAGAGGGTTGCACACAAAGTTCACTTAAAGCGCACATGTGAACTACATCTATACTGCTCTTAATAAAAAAGTAAGGTGAATAAGATCAGCGTAGAGAATTCTGCTTTCTTTTTTTTTTTTTTAACAAAAGGTGGCTGTTTGTTCTTAGGCAAGAGTATCTCTATTGATGGCATAACCAACTACGTATTTGCGCTTTATCAGTAAAACACTGGGAACGCTTTGTGTGCATGTGAAACAGAAACTATTTCACAGGTGTGTGTTGTCTTATTACGAAGTACGCATCTAGTGATGGTTAAGGTCTTAGAATGATATTGGTATTTAGAAAAAATACCCAACTGTAACCTCATAACTATAATTGTGGAACACTGTATATATATTTTTTTTTCAGACTATTATATAAATGTGCTTTTTTCTTTCTTAAACTTTTTCTTTTTTGGGGGATGCATTTCATAAACTGAAATCAGTGTTATCTGTATTGACTCTTCTGTACTCAACGACTTCAAGACTTTTGAAATCCATTTCACTTCAGGTCTAAAGTCAGAAAAATGTACCTATCAGAAACATCTGAAGGATATCGTTGCCTTCCTTGTTGGTGTTATGCTACTGTTCAGGCTGTGGTGGATTGTTTTTTAGATTTGCTGGCTTTATCTTGTATTCAGAATTGGAGAATCTTGGGTTGGGGGCGGGGGGAAGGGGACGGCGGCGGTGGTGGTACATGTCAGTCCTTAATGTTCCTGTATGATTTCAGTAAGTAACGTATCTTTCAGCCTGTTGAAGTACATGCAGTTTTACCTTAGGCTTGCTGCTTTGTTGGTAAATGCAGAAAAGGACTCTGGCCTCTGCAAGGAAATTTTCAAAATTGCAAACGTTAAATTTCATCAGACTTCAGTCAAGCCCAATTATCTGATATTGAAAAGAATATTAATTTCACATAGTGAGTGAGTGTACTTTATGGTTGCAAAATGTTTTGGACTTACCACCATACAGTGTGGTAGCAGCATACTTACAAACAAGATATGAGGTGAATGTTATGTATCATGCCTTGCTCCTGGGCTAAAGGAATCATTTCTGGGTCTGTGAACAAGCATGGCAGTAGTATCTTTACTGGTATGGACTAGAACTCCTTGGCCTGAGACAACCTAATGGAGAAAATAAAGCTAATTGAGCAAAAGCGCTCCGAGATGACTTCTCTGGTGTATCTAGTAAGGGTGACTTGCTACCATTTTTAAGCTAGAACATTTGCTTTTAATGGGGAATGCATTTTGCTTTAGCTGTTTTAGTTTCCTTTTTTCTCTGTCCAAAGAAGTGGAGTACTTAGAGACCGTAGTATTTCAAACAAATGCATTCAACCAAAATTACTTACTTGAAGGAGAGCTCTTCGGAGCATTATATTGCCAGTGATTTATGAGGAGGTGAAGCTTGGTCGTCCAGGAAAAGGATTGTTGGCTTGGTATTTATTTGTTGGAAAATGCATTCAAAGCCATGATACTAGAAGCTGTTCAACAAATACAGTTTATCTTTTGTTTTGTGGTTCCGATATCAGGCAGTTGGAGTTGTCTGGGATAAGTGCCCCACCTAGCAGGTGCACGTGAGGAGAAAACAGACCTGCAAGGCGATGGCTGGTTTTTGATTATATGAAGGAAGAGTGAAGGTTAAGTGAGGCCATGTCTCAGAACATAAGTATTTCCTCTTGCTACAAGTTTTAGCTTAATCTCTGTCAGGTAAACATTTGCATCGTGAAATATTCCTGTTAACTCTTAGGGTTTATTCTTGAAAAAGGAGCACCATAGAGAGAGTTTTGTTTAGAATGAAACTTAGTTTCAACACTGTGCATACCAGAGTTGTTTTGTAAACAAATGTTTTTATCTACTTGAAATAAATTTGACAGTACTCTGAAAGGAATGCTTCTTTGGTAAAGAGAGTTATACTTTCAAATCTGTGAGTTAGTAACGGTATTTGTAACAGTAGTTATTTGCTATATTGGTACAGTCCTGAACTCAGCACTCTATGTGCAGGCTTCAGCCTATAGAATAAAAATGGCAATTTCCACATGGCTTGTGTATTCAATGCCAATTTTAAATGCAGTTTTTGTCACTACTCTTTTCATGTTAGTACTGTAAATTAATAGTTTTGTCCTCAGGGTTTGTCTGTAGATACATTATCCTTGTATTTGTGGTATTTGTATTACTGGCAAAACTCCATAGTTTTGATAGAGAGTTTAGATTAATAGAATTCAGCTAGACAAACTGTCTAACCAAAAAACTTCTAAAAACGTTTTCTCTAGGCAAACAGACATCCATATTTTGTAAGCGTGGAAAAAGTAGTATATTCATGGAAAGATGCTGTTCCTTTATGGTTTTTTTGCCCTTTTCCCAAGATGGCAGCATCCTGTCGATCTTACTAGATTGTAAACCCACTGGGAGTTTCACTGCCCAGCTGTGGTTATGCTCACTCTGGCACATTATCTTGCACACTCTCAATTCAAGTTTGTAGCAATTTATCTTCATTGCTACCAGACCTTGTATGTTTACAAAGCATTTTGAGTCAGCTTCTAGCTTTCTCACTGCTGTAGAAACACTATTTTAAGCATCATTAATTGTTTTTTATTTGAAGAGGGAAGTTGAGTGTTTGCATCAGACATCTTGAACTTGGGGTAGTTTCTCTGCAATGTTGACTTGACATAATCTTTAAAGCAATGTGGATTACTTTCCTAGGAAACCTAAACAATGTTGCTTCCTTCTCATGAGTCCTATTTGAAACTTCAATATGAGAAAGTCTTTGGAACTTTAATATAATGTTCTTGCACATATATATCAACCAAGGGTTCTGATGAAAGAACTCATCCTTTTATAACTGGTTTGCACTTAAATTTTTAGAGCTGTCTATCCATATGAAGAGGAAGTTGAATACTGAAGACAATCCTGCTAAATGAAGTAATTAATAGGTTTTTCAGAGCTTTCCTACCAAGCTGTTCTTCTGTAATTATCTTCCTGCAGTTGTTGAATATTCCTTGTCAGCTTGTAGTATCTGTTTATGTATCATATGTGTGCATACTTGTTCTTACCGTCAGTACTCTGTCTTAGTACAGTGAACTTCATATATAATCTGTGGAGAGAATGGGATGCATCGCTTTCATCTGGTCCATTTTCAGGATGTGCTGTGATACAGCAAGTGCGAAACCATCAGCAAAATCATTGTAGGCCTGAGAATGGAAAACGTTTGCAAATATCTGCAAGAGCAGCGTAAACAGAAAAGGTTAATAAAAGTAAAGGGGGGAGTGGTAAGAACTTTACACCTTTTTGGAGTGAAAATAAATGCTTGCAGTTAAGAATATTGTTCTGGGCCTGGAAGAACTTGATTGAAAAGTTGTTCTGTTACTAGTAGGTAGGTGCAATAAAAAAAATGTGCCAACAAGAAGTGGTGTGTAGCCCAAGTGATTAGAATGATTTGCTGCTAGTGAGACCCTTTAAACAACTATATCCTATGAATGCATTTTCCCTATTCTCAAACAGGACTCCTGTCTGCATTGTAAGTCATCACTAAGTTGTAGTTGATCCAATATTATTCTGTACTTAAATATCGGATTACATATGTCATATAGAAGCAGCAGGATATTCTTGTTAGTGTTGACCTCTATTTTACAAATTTAGTAATGCAGCAGTAAGTAAAGATGTAAAGTTTTACTAAAAGGTTTTTATTCTGCAGGCTACTAGTGAATCAGCTAAGATTTTTATATAGTAATTAAGCTGTCTTGTATTTAAGATTTTAGACCTCTTTTTAAAATGAATCTGGTTTGGGGGGAGGAGGACCTTTAGAAGAAAGAAATACAAAAAACCCACCAACCTTCCAAAACTGCACGTGGATCCACTTACAATAGGCTACTGAATTATGAAAAAATTTTCACAGCAGAACTCCGTGCTAGTGGAAAAATAAGTGGGATCAGAAGGGTTAGCTGGGACTGATACTTGGGCATGAAACTAAACAAACCTACACCAAAGTGTGGTCTTGGCACTGAGCTCTCTTAAAGGTATTTGAAGCCTTTTATCTCAGTTGACTGGGTTTGTCATTGGTATCACAGAAAAATATTTGCCTGCTTTAGTCATCTGACCTCAGGAGTTTTCGTTTTACACTGCCTGTGTAGTTAGTGGGTTGGGATAATTTCCTCTAGAGGAACAAATTAATCGTGGCATATTCAGATACTGCAGTGACAAAGCCTATAAGCAGCTAAGAAATTTGGAAAGTGTTAGAAAAAAATAATAGATTCTTGGGGACTTTGGTCTTTTTTTTAGGCAGAGATCAAACTAAAAAATGTTAGTATTGTATGATTCTTTTGTATCAGACAGCTGCCACAAAGAGTGTGTGTTCCTCTTGGGAGTCCTGGTAAGGTGGTCATTCTGGTTCTCATATCATTCCGGTACAGATTTGCAGCAGAACAAGTGTCCTAGACATGGGTAGAGGGAAGGGAGGATGGCTGTATTGACTTTATCTACCAAAATGTCATGGAGAATGTCAAGGAGGAGAGAATAGAGAAAAGAAAAACCTGAGACCAATTGCATAAAATTTAAAAAATGAGTAGTTTGAACATTCATATTGTCTTCTGGAGCTGTATTGTCTAGGACACTCAGTCACCTTTGCGTTAAGGTATAATCTAAACAAAAGGTGTTTTGGCATTAGGTGCCCATTTCAGTTTTTGGCTGATGTAATTTTAGGAATTTTTCCCCAGGATTAGGTTTATGGTTATGAGCTGCTGTATGTGGTTATGAGCTGCTGTATAGAGATACAGCCTGTCCTTGAGCAAGAGAGATAGACATTCTTTACTTGGTTTACATAACGAGTTTTTACAGCCAGGTTCACAACCAAGATTCATTTGAGTAAGTTTTTGTTCCTCTTTTGCCTGACCTGGCCATCTTTACATTTTGGATGTCAATTTGGTGGACATCAAATCTTTGAAGGTCATAGAAATGTTTTTAACTTACACTGTCTGATTTGGTGCTTGAATTAGGCCTATTGTAAAACCCTTTTAAGGTTCTGCTGCTTTATTTGCATTTGATTTCTGGACAGATACCTGTTTGTTTTATTTTGTTTGTGGAGCATTTAAATAAGCAGCAAAGAGCATGCCTTCTGAACTTTGTAATCTGGAAAGAAAGGAAACACTTGTTTTCTCCTTTCTTCCCTTTCTCTAGACGTGTTTCTGTTTAGTGTGTATCATTTGAGCATTACTGCTTTCTGTTATTTTGTTAGTTAAAGTAAGTTTTACTACTTCACATACAGAACCACCCTATACTTGGAGTGGCATCACTTAAAGAATTACTGTGTTTTTTCTGAATTTGGTGTGTGTGTTGACATCCAGATGGGTAGTAGATTAATTCAGACATACACGGTATAAAAGCTGAGATGGGTGCTCCAGAGGCTATGGATTAGCAGTTTTTTCTATTCTAAAAGAAAAAAAAAATCAATCATGTATTTAAATAAAACAATCAAAAAGACTTACTAGATTTATAATATAAATTAGAGAAGCTGTAGAATGTATTTTAAAAATGTACATAAATATGTGTAAACTTGAAATATAAATCTATTAAATCTAATTAGATTAATATTGTTTATAAAATATCTGTATTAGATAAACTTAATATAATAAAACACAAGATGTGCACTTCTTATTGTGTTTTAAGTGATAAAGGATGGTTCTTTAATGTTACTCCCTCGTTACCATCTCTGTTGGGAGATTTAGGTCTTGTTTAAGTCTGTCAGATTCTGAAAGAAAAAAACCCCTTCTCTAGAAGTCCACATGGCTTTAGTAATGATAGGATTCCAAATTTACTTTTGTTTCCCATTTACACACATCCTTCCTTCTCCTTTTCACCCATGTCTGATCATTCTTTACACTTTGGCTAGGAGCTTCTTTCCTCCATTACTGAGGATCCTTTGAATGAGGGCTTAGTGTTGAGATCCGTCCACTGAAATGAATTTGCTGTGATACAGTTCTGCTTGGGCATCCAGCCACATTAGTCTGTTTTTTGTTCTGTGGGGTTTTTTGTTTTTGTTTTTTTTTTTTTAAACCCACAAAACAAAACCTCCAAACAACGAAAAAACCCAGCCAAAACAAACGCTTCCCCCTGCCTCTCCCCCCACCTACAACAAAATCTTCGAAGCAATTCTCAGACTTTTGTGCATACTTTTGGGGTTTGCTGTAAGTTTGAATTCCAGGGTTACTTGTGTTTTTTGGAATGTTTCATTCAAAATTCATAGAAGTCAGTCAGATACAGGCAAAAATCCCTGTTGTGATGTGGTTTGGGTTTGTTGTTTTTTTAAAATATATTTTGGAAAGTAGATCATAGATGCAGCAACTACTAATGTTTCAGAGACATATCTACAGAAGAGAATGAGACTTCTACTATGCTTAAGGTCTCTTGAGTGATAAGAATCTTGCATACCACTACTCCAAAACTAGAGTGATCTTTCAGATTTCTTTTTTTTTGTTCTGTTGTTTGGGAAGGTTGTGCTCTTACTGTCTACTTACTGTGAGGTGGTCCTCTCCCTCCCTGCAGTCCAGTAGCAAGCAGTTAACAATTTAATGTGCATCTTGCCAGTCTCATGGTCTTTACAAGCCCTTACTGGTCTTGATTTTTGTCCTGTGGCAGTGCTGTTCTAGTGTTGCATGCTGATAACTTCATTTTTAATATTCTTGACTTGAACAGTTCAAACACACTGATTACAGTAGATGCAGGGTCTAGTTGAGCTGAACCTGAAATGTTAGTCCTTTGGGTGTTTGTAATATGTGGTAGCAGTGTTTGGTCTGTGTTCAAATGATAGCCAATGTATTTTACATTGAAGGTCTGTTCTCCCTTTTCTTCTAATCCTAGAGGATTGTCTTGCCTTGATCATAAAACACATTCTTTTGTGTGTTTTATATGCCCTCAAAACCAATACAGGAGGAAAAATTGACTGATTTTAGAGCAAATATACCTTTCTTAAGCTGATAACACGATGTGGTTGTCTGGAATAGCAGGATGCTTGAACATTATAATTTAGTAGTTCCTCTGTATTCTGGAATAATCCTTTTTACCCAAGAGGCTGAATTCTGATACTTTTTTGTGGCATACATTGGATTTTTAGGTGCATTATAGAAAGAGCACTTTGTTATGTTCCAGAGGTAGAATACGTAGTTCTTTCAGTCAGGCTCCAAGCTTCATAGGGTATCATTTTGATGCTGTTGCTAAATCAGTAAGCCATATTTCCCTTTCTATGGACAGTAATGAGTTGCAAATCAATAGACTGTTCTCCATGGCCTCGCTCATAGAGATGTTGTAACTTGGTATAAGACAGCATTAACAATATGACTAACACTTGCTTTGGTATTCATTTTCGACATACGTTTATAGTCTTAGATAAGATTTGGTGTGGTACACTTAATTCAGACAGAACACGATGAAGGTGAAGAGTCAAGAATGAAGTGCATGTTTAGTAGCTGTCTGAAGACTTAAGGCTAAAGCACTAATAGTAGAGTGGGGGGGGGGTTTGTTTGTATTTTTGTTTGGTTGGTTTTTTTAACGATTCCAGGAAATTGTATCACTGAGTAATAGCTATTTTGGTCAGACATTAGAAGACGTGGATTTGCTTATTCTGGCACCTAATCAGGCTCTTTAATTTACTTATTTTTTTAATTATTATTGTGCACTGATAGAGTTATGCTAGTGGACGGTAATCAAAATAATATATATGAGAAAATTAGGAAGAGGTGAGTGGACTAGAACAGGGTTTCCAAGATAAATTACAGCGTGCTGAAGTACTGTGGAGGTAATTCCTGGCTGTGTGCCAGGAGATGAGATTGAGTGGTGGGGCGGAGGAGAAATGATGTCAGGTACTTCTCCAGCCTTAACTGCCTGTTCCACAGGAAGGTAAGAAGAAAATCTCTTCAGGTTGGGTAGTACAATGGCAGGTGATTATAAAAAGGAAGTGGGTGGAAACTACCAGGAAATAGCAGAATTGCGTATATGCCTGTTAAAATCTTAATTGGAAAAGATAGCTCTTCAGGGGCAAGAGTAGAGTCTCCATAGGAGGAAGTAAAGGATTTTTTAGAGTTAAATTGCAATCTCTGGTAGAAGAGAATGCAGTCAGCCAAAAGTGAGGCAGTAAGGAGGAAATACAGGGAAGGGAGCAATAGGTGTGATAACTCAGGGCAAGGTGCAGATGAGAGATTTAATAAGTGATACCATTAAACTAGCATGGGCGAGCTTATTCTCCCGGATTTAGAGAGTGCACATGACATAACAGATTTTAGCACTATGATCAAATGCAGTGGCAAATATCTTTTTGACCTTACTCCCTTCTCATTTGGACGTGTCTGTTTGCCAGACATCACATACTAGGTCTTCTGTTTAAGTATCCTGAAAGACTATTCAGGCATTATGCATTGGCTAGTAAGGTCAGCTGGTCAGTTTGGATTCACATGTGTCTGACAAAGTACCCTGTTCCAGAGTTTACCATCTCTTTGCTCAAAGATGCTGGTAACCATCAGAAATTGGAATAACTTCCTTTAAGCCTGTCTTTTCCTTGTCACGTCCTCCCTGCACCCAAAGGAAAAGAACAGAATTTAAGAAATTATATTCACAGGCTACTGGTAATATTTTTTTTTTTTTTTTTTTTTGTATAGCGGACCCTACATTTTGTTCCATCTTGTATATAAGTAGCTATTCCAATGGTGTTGCATTTAATGCAGCTGTTCAAAGCCCAAGTGCTTAAAGCCTAACCACAGGTCTGTGTGTCAGCGTAGGGCCAGCTCCAGGGGACCTGCACCACGTTAACAGACCTGATGTTTCTGTGCGCAGTGGGCAGGGAGCTGCTTCATATTAACAGCAGCCCCAGAGTAATGGGGAGAGAGGAATCAAACGCAGTAAAGCACAGAACGTGTGCTACTGCTAATTTTCTCATGGTAGGCGCAGCTACAGAAGGGATGTGAACCACTGTCTAACCAGTCTTCTAGTTTGTGAAGGCTAAATTCTTCAGGTTTTTTAAATATACTTTGTTTAGCCAGTGGCTCCGACTAAGGACTTGCTTGTTTAGTTTTTAGAGTTGAACCAGCTACATGGATGATACTCTCTTTGGTATATGGATTATGTAGCTATGTGGAAAATCGTAATAGGAAGTTATAACAGTATATGTATTATGTGCCTTGTTAAAGTGTTGCATTAGGTCCTGAGAGCATGTGATCTAAAAAAAAATCTAGCTCAGTGCTAGACTCCAGTTTCCACATAGCAGAGAAAATTACATCTTTTTATTGAAACAACAAACTGTTAATAGTATATCTTATTAATCTCTCTTCTATAATTTGCACATGATAATAGATTTCACTTTCACTTTTAGGTGCTGGAGATCAGAATTTATTTACTTCTTTATATCCTACACTTTCTCAGCAGCTTCCTAGAGAACCCATGGAATGGAGGAGGTAAGCTTACATTTTATTCTGTGATACTATTTCAGTGTGTGTTTTTAGACTTGGGAAAGTGTGTATTTGTTGTGCTCTGAGAAGCTTTTACCATAAATTGAGTTGAATATAGCAACTGACTTGAGGAAAGGAAAATGTAGATAATCAAGGTAAATGTTGTTCAGGATGATCATTTCCGCTCAACTATGTTGAACTTCACCTAAAGAAAAATGATAGTAATGGTGTGTTTCTCTTTTTGGTTTTGTGGTTTGTGGGTTTGTCTTGGTGTGTGCTTTGATGTGCTTTGGCAGCCATGTTCTGAAAGTGACATGCTTTCTTCTTGGTGAGAATATAGGTAAAACTTATGTGGAATTAGATGCGCTTTCCTGCAAGAAGTTTGGTATGGCACTCCGTTTTCTGATTGGAAAAATATTGGGGAATTTTCTTATTTGAAATTTTCTACTTTTACAGGTCCTAGAGATACAGAAAATCTTTTAATGAAAGCTGAAAAGCTTCTAGCTCCTGTTCTTGTGAAAAGGAGCATCTGTCTCATTTCAAGTGATACAAAATTTAATTAATTTTATGCAAGCTACAGTAAGCATAGTTTGTGAGTTTCCAATACTGTAGTATTTCAGTTTTTTCCTGTTCATTTTTGTATTCTGCTAGGTATGTCTCATCCACTAATTTCAGTTTTTAAACTTTGCAGGTCTTATGGCCGTGCTCCGAAGATGATTCATCTAGAATCTAACTTTGTTCAGTTTAAAGAGGAGCTACTGCCCAAAGAGGGGAATAAGGCTCTCTTGACTTTTCCCTTCCTTCATATTTATTGGACAGAATGTTGTGTGAGTATTAGGAAAACATCGTGAAAAACTGACTACTCGGATTTAAAAATGAAATTATTTTGACTTGTGCTCTCTGGTATTTTTCATTTGTTTTTCATGCTTATTTGAACAATTAAGTTTGCATTGCATAAGCATGCATACTCAATATTATTGGAAACAAAACTTAGTCAGCCTGAGTACTTTTTACCATAAGCAGTCTTTCATTGTAATGTTGCTTGACACTAAGAGGACAGGCTTTTCAATAATCTATTTTCAGTACTTTGTCATGAAAAAAACCAGGATCTAAGAGTCTTATTGCAGTAGCACAGCACACTTGCTTCATAATACAGAAATGTGGCCAGAGTATTTCAGTTATGATCTATTCATGAGGTTAAATCTTGATGCATATTTTTTTCTTTAGTTCGTCTTCCATATGTGTCAGGTATTAGTACATGTCAGCAATGTAAACTGGGCAAGATTTGTAATGTCTTAATCCTGTTTATCTACAGTTCACTGCTTTTTGGTTGGCCTCTGTTGGGAATTAATTATCCAGTTGAAGGACAAAGGTGACATCTGATCTGTGACCAATCAAAAAGTATCCAGAACAGCCTTAAGAGTTGTCTGAATTGATCTGTTTAAAACCAACCTGGAAGCCCAAAAAGTGCCAAACAACACTACTGTGTGTTTTTGATTTTTATGAAAAAGCTTTTAAACAGTTTAAGATTTGAGCAGTGTTAGAAGGCACAAATACCACACTTCCATTACTATGTGAGAATAAAATAGTTCAGCTTTGTAATTTCAAATATGTTTGTGTTGTAAAGTTCAAGAATGTGTAAAATAAGAGTTTAAATTATGTTTAAAAATCTAAATCAATCTAAAGAGTGATAATATACCAAATACTAAGATGTATTTACTGTTAACCAAAATACTAGAAATAAATTAAATTCAAAGACCACATCCTTGCTATACTTTATCTCATTTGATTTCTTTCAGTAAGTGAACTTATTGTCACTAATTCTATTTGATACGTCTTTCTGTTTGTGTTCTGTTGGAAGAAAATTTGCCTTTTGAAACTGTTCAAAATCTCTGTTTGATTTGATGATTCACCACTTCTCATCCCAGGACACGGAAGTGTACAAAACTACAGTCAAGGATGACATCACCAAGTGGCAGAATGTTCTCAAAGCTCACAACTCAGTGGACTGGCTAATTGTGGTAGTGGAGAGTGATGCCAAGAAAAAGAACAAAACAAATATCCTTCCCCGAACCTCTATAGTAGATAAAATAAGAAATGATTTCTGTAACAAACAAAGTGACAGGTAAGCATTCTTTTACTTGCAAACATTTTAAGTTTTTGAGTAGTGTGCTGAATTACAAACTCAACCCTATGTAACAGATTCCTTGCTCATTTAAGGATTTTCCTTGATGTCCAGCATTCAGACTGATGGTACCGTAAGACCTATGCTTTGAAGAAGGCTGACACAAGCAATAAAGGGAGAAGTTTATTTTCAGTTCTTCCTGGATTTGTGGTGGCTTTGAAATGTGTTTCAAAAAGCTTTTAAGTGTTTCCTCCCTGGCTAAGAGAGGTTTAAGGGGAACAGTGTGGTAATAATCAGTTTTTAGAACGTCACAGTTTTTGGTTTGCTTAGGTACTTGTGAAATATTACCAGAATTACAGGTAGTGGGAGTGAGGTGAGAGGGGAATATGAAGCCAATAGGGCTTATTTTTCACCATTGTACTTTCTACCTTCCACCTAATCACCTTTCTGCTATGAGATAATTGAGATAGTTTCTTCAGATATTTTTATGCTAAGGAAAATAATGAATATATGAAACTGGTTCTGCTTTCGTTAAAGTCAGCAAAATACACAAATCTGAATTTGAAACGAACTTTAATAGACACTGTCTTCCTTGTTCTGAAACATTGCACTGAATCTATGATATACACTCAATTTTTTTTCTTTTAACCTTAAGAGTTAACTAAATGGGAGATTTTCCCCCTAAGACCGAGTGACAGGATAAACATTTGAAGTTGAAAAGAGTAGATGGAAGCACTCATTGTACCTTGGTGTGAGCTGACAGCGACTGGCAGGTCAGCATGTTATAACACACTGTACATTGGTAGCACTTTCTTTGTACCTAGACAGTGTTTGGTTTATTACAGGATTATTTGGGCAAATAGTTTGAACAACTCTAACTCAGTTTGCTTTTGATTTCTAACTGATTGATTGGCTTAGTTTAATCATTTTGCCATTGGATAAGATTACTTTTCTAACAAGAAATGTTGTTTTACTTGGATGAGAGATTTTTCCTGCCTTTAGAGATATCGGTAGTTTTTTGAATGTTACTAAATTGTGATAGAAAAACTAAGGAAAGAAAATGCACTAAAAAAAGGCAGATTTGTTTTCTGATAAAAGCAGTGGAAGTGTTAGCACATAGGATGTGTAAAAACAAATTGAGATACTGTAAGAACGTATTTTGAAGAATTATTTTAAGTGACTTAGGAAAGGCTCACTCTATCTGATCAATGGATCTTGATTTGTATCTTGCATAATCCTTGCCAGGAGTAACTATACTTACTGTTCTGCTGATTTGTATCGCTAAGCAAACTTTTTTTTCTGGGATAGCTACAGCATTACTTATGTTTAAGTAATTGGAATAATGTGTCCATTATTTGCTTCAAAAAAAGTAAAGCTTTATAGTACTCATTTTGTGGAAAACACTGAACTGTGCTCATAAACTGTATCACAGACTTAAACATACATGGAAAGGTTTTTAAAAAGCCACCAAAAACCAAGCAAACAAAAAAAAATCCCCAAATCCCAACATACTTGCTCCCAAACAAACATAACCCTCAACCTTTGTTTTTTTCCTCTGATTAGTGTTGAATGAAAATCTAAATTTTGTTCACTCTGAATTGGTCAGGTATGCACAGTATTCAACTGTGCATTTATATCTGAATTTTATGTTTACCTCCTCAAAAATGATTTTTATCAATCTTTTTACAGATGTGTGGTACTTTCTGACCCTTTGAAAGACTCTTCCCGTTCTCAGGAATCTTGGAATGCCTTCCTGACCAAACTCAGGACACTACTTCTCATGTCTTTTACCAAAAACTTAGGCAAGTTTGAAGATGACATGAGGACTTTGAGAGAGAAAAGGACTGAGCCAGGGTGGAGCTTCTGCGAGTATTTCATGGTCCAGGTAAGAGTCTCTTTTTACTGAAGAAAGAACCTGAGTCCTAGTTTTAATAATGGTTTTTTTGTTGTTGTTGTAATTGGCTTTCTGGTACTTTTAATGTTTTGTTTGTTCTTTGAGGGCTGGGGCAGGAAATATGAAGACTGGTATAAAAGCAGCGGTTTTAGATCTTGTTTGCAGTAGGTTTGTATTAAGTTGTAATACAGTGCTATTATAGAAACACAATCTTTTCAAGCTTGTCAAAGTTTTATGAACCTGAAGCAAACAAATTGCATCTAGAAAGTGTTTTAGTAGTTGCTGTTTAATTTTGGGTGAAAGTCCCATTATTGTGCCTGCGCAAAGACACTCTAACTTGTAATTGGTATTTACTATGAAGGTTGCTATGCTTTCTTTATTCAGGTTATCAGTATGTACAGAGATGATTTTTAGAAGTGTCTGTTTTCATAGAATCATAGAATGGTTTAGGTGGGAAGGGACCTTCAAGATCATCTAGTTCTAACCCCCCTGCCATGAGCAAGGGCACCTCCTGCTAGACCTGGTTGCTCAAAGCCCCATCCAACCTGGCCTTGAACACTTCCAGGGATGGGGCCTCCACAACTTCCCTGGGCAATCTGTTCCAGTGCCTCACCACCCTCAGAGTGAAAAATTTCTTCCTGAGATCTAATCTAAATCTACCCTCTTCCAGTTTGAAGCCATTAGCCCTCGTCCTATTGCTACATACATGCCCTTGTGAAAAGTCCCTCTCCAGCTTTCTTGTAGGTGCCCTTCAGATACTGGAAGGCTGCTATGAGGTCTTCCCGGAGCCTTCCCTTCTCCAGGCTGAACAACCCCAACTCTCTCAGCCTGTCCTCATAGCAGAGGTGCTCCAGCCCTCTGATCATCTTCGTGGCCCTCCCCTGGACTGGCTCCACCAGGTCCATGTCCTTCTTATGTTGGGGGCTCCAGAGCTGGATACAGTATTCCAGGTGGGGTCTCACCAGAGCAGAGCAGAGGGGCAGAATCACCTCCCTCGACCTGCTGGCCATGCTACCTGGACAGGCTACCTGTCCTTGCTTCCACCCTCTGTAGGCTTCCTTTTTCTGTTTGAAGTAATCCATGTAGAGAATGCCTTGAATTCAATTTTTTTTTTAATGTTTCTAAATATGTCTTTGTTTTAGCTGGTATACAGAAAAGCAAGAAACTCTTGTTTGATAGAATTAAACATCTTGATTCCTTTGGAATTTTCTGGTCCTTGTACAGTGCTGTTCTCCACACCAGTTCCACCTCATCTTCATGTCTCCTTTGACTTCATGTGCTACCTCTTGCATATGATACATCTTATTTTCAGACTTTTTCTACTTACTGCTTTGTCTGTCTTCTCTGTGTACAACTGAACCTTTATTGATACTGCAGTTGGTTCCTTCACAGTATAAACAGAGGCGGGAAAAAATTATTACTATTACAGCAGATGAGTTTTCAGCAAATTTTTTTTTTTTTTGGAACTTGAACTTTTAATAGATGTATGAACAATATCTTGTTGTGAATCAGGATCTGGATACACAACAGAATTTACTGGCATAGCTGTATGACTTAATCTTCTTTTCTGAATCTCTCTGTGTTAAAAAGAAGTGGTGCATCTGCTACAATGCAGTTTTTCTTATATGTTTGAATATTGGAAGGGGAAGAACATTGGAAAAAGTAGTTCCCAGAGCTCTATGTATGGATGGGGGCAGGCTGTAATACCAGACATAACTAATATCAATAACATGCTCCTTATATTGCTTGTGTGTCAAAAGGAAGAACTGGCCTTCGTCTTTGAGATGCTGCAGCAATTTGAGGATGCGCTAGTGCAGTATGATGAACTGGATGCCTTGTTTTCTCAATACGTTGTCAACTTTGGGGCTGGTGGTAAGCGTCTTAAAATGTTAAATAAATGTTAAGTGTATTAATTTTCTTCACTGTGCTTCCACTAAACAGCCCAGTGCTTTGACTACCATATGTGTACATGGGAGAAAAAGATGGTACATTGCAGTGAAGATGCACTAGGCAGTTTGTGCTCTTGTTTTATGCTGTATGCAAACTCAGTGCACATCAGTTATAGTCTAGTAAAGTTTTGTTTTTCACCTCTGAGGCTTGGAAGCAATGTTTAATGAAAACCTGCCTTTTGCTCTTACTCAATGATGGTTACAAACGGAGCCCTGAAACTCTATAATTACCTAAGTATCAATCTGGCTGGGATACGGTTGCTGTTTTCACAGCTTGCTGCAAAGTTATTCAATAAAGAGCTTCCTGGAGAAATGCATTCCATTTTGCCTCAAATTACATGAGACATTTAGTAATTGCTACAAATCTGAATAGATATGTGTGCTTAATCTGCACTACAGAAGATTTAACTTTCTCTTCAAGAAAAATAACTGTGCAAGAAGTATCAAATAACTTTAAACTATTTTAATGAGCTAAAGCATATGTTGTTATATAACAGCTTTAATCAGGTATGTGTTATGAATCTGGTAAAAACATAGTGGAGGAGTAATTACAGTGAAATATATTTGTCCTGACTGAACCTGATGCTGTACCTGAAAGTGAGGGCACATCTAGCTATGATGGCTGAGTAAGAAATACTTAAGTAGATAAAGCTGGTTTGTCTTGAACTTAAGGTAGGCTTAATTGCTAAGAAATACACTACAAACTGATTGCCACTATACTAATAGCAAATATGCTATTAAGACAAAATGCCTGTGGGGTTTGAATGTTCTGAAATTCAGTTATCTACTTAGCTGTGGAAGTTCTGCTGTTTTATGTTTTGTTTTTGAAGCTAAGACTTTAAGTCATTTATCCAGGTGATAAACTTTAGAAAGAATACGCCAGCTCGCAGCCTCTGGAGGGAGGAAGAAGAGGCTTTGATAGAAAGCAGTGATTGATTCTTGGATATTAACTTTATTTACTTAGATGGTGCAAACTGGCTGACATTTTTTTGCCAGCCAGTGAGGAGCTGGAATGGTTTAATTCTCCGAAAACCAATAGACATGGAGAAGAGAGAGCTAATTCAAAATCAAGAAGCTACTCTACTGGACTTGCGTAGTTACCTATTTTCTCGCCAGTGCACGTTATTAATCTTCCTGCAGAGGCCGTGGGAGGTTTCCCAGCGAGCATTGGAGCTTCTTCACAACTGTGTGCAAGAACTCAAGCTATTAGAAGTGAGTCAGTGTAATATATTCCATTATGTGAATGTTTTTATACAATGATGATCTAACAAGATTTTTGAAGTTTAGATGTCGGTGACCAGAATACAGTAAGCACTGGCTGTGAGTTATCAAAATGATGCTGTAATAACAGATTGTAACAGTGCTACCGTTGAATGTTTCATCATGAGGATGTCTTTGGAAAGAAATTTGGAGATATCAAATCCGAAAACCAAACCTGTATTTAGTTAAAGTATTCTAGTCTTCACCCTGGAAAGTTAACTTCTTAAGCTGGTAGGTGATTTGTCTGCTTCTTTCCTGGATTTATTACCAGTGTCTTGAACTATAGTTCCCATCATTTAAATCTATAAAAGTGTTGTATTGAAGAAAATAAAGCAGATGGTTAATATGCTGCTATGCAGGCTAGTAGTCTGTAACAAAAAGCAGTTTTGAACTAGAAACCCTATCTACAGTAGGGCTCCTTAGTGCTTTGCAAGTTGGATGCTGCTTTGATCGCCTTTTGTGGTTCTTACTTTGTGATTCCTTGCGGCACCCAGTAATGTTCTTCTGTGTTATGCATGTCTGGCTATCTCTTCCAATGATAGAAGAAAGAGATAGAAACAAGTGACAGCGCTCAAAGTTTTTTGTCATGTTGTGTGCCTCCATGCTTTACCCCTCCCTCCTCCATACTTTAATTTCTGCTGGTGGTTTTTAATCCTTCAAAGAGGCTTGATCAGGGATGTTGTACACTGATCATCCTCCATGTATGACCACGGATGTCTATGAATTGAAATACATCTTTAAGAACAGCATAGTGTGAATGAGAATATTTCTGGATTTCACCTTGTGACTCATCCACGTCCTTAACCCTGTGGGTTTCTGGTTCTCTGTAGTTTTATCTGTGCTATTGTAACAGTAGCTGCTAACTTTTGCCTGTCTAACATTGTGGTAGGAAGTTCCATCTGTTCATCTGCATTTAGAAACAGAAAATCTACTTCATATGCATTGCTGACACCTTCAAGTATTCTAAAACTAGCATGTAATTTCCACAGATAGTATGTTTTGTGTGTGTGTGTTGTGGTTGGGGTGTTTTTTTGCTTTCTAAAATAAATACGTGCAGCCTTTTAAATCTCTGAAGGTGCTTCCTACAGTTCCCCTTTTGCTCCACCCCAAGCCTGTCCTGTGCCTTCAGTGTCTGGGGCTCTTCTCTGTACTGTCTCTTATTTCTGCTGTTGCTGTCTTGATGTGGTGATCCAAACTGAATGCAGGTGTTCAGGCTATGACACAGTACCACTTATTTGTGCATAACATGTAGTTATTCCTGTTGTGATCCTTTTTCTTAATACAGGCAAACCTCTTAATGTGGCTTGACACCATTGAACACGTAGTGGAAATCTAAACTACTCTGTTCTTACATTCTTTCTGTTCCTGAAAATTCTTTCAGAATTCCGATTTTTTTCAAATACATTGTGCTTGCATGTTGAACTTTCCTATCACATTAGTCAATTACCTAGTTTATTATGGTTTTCAAGACTTTGATAGTCTTTCTAAAAGGAATATTTTTGCATTGTTTATGGACAGGATTTTGAGACACCATTACTGTGATTATATTCCAGATCTTTAGTTCTTAAAATATTCTAGTATCAAACTCTCCTGTCATTCTCAATCACGTCATGACTGATAATCCCTTCTTGGTCTCTCTCTTCCCCCTGCCCCCCGTGTGTGTGGTTTTTGTGGTGGTTTTTTTTTTTTTATTTGTATGTTTTTAACTCCATTGTTTGGTTAGTTGTCCGTGACAGAGGTCTTGCCCTTTGATTAACAAACTTATTGTTGTGAAGGAAACTTAGACAAATATCTTTTTTTTTCAGGTTTTTTAATCTAGTACTTTTAATTTCAGTCTCAGTTAAATCTGATGTCTCCTTAGGAAAGTAGTCGTATATTTATAGACATTTTTCCTACCTCTGCTTTCCTTAGGCTTAGTTTCAAAATTTTTCCAAGTACTAGTACCTATTAGTCCTCTTTTCCTTCTCTTTCATCTTGGTGAATGTATCAAATCTAGTTAATATAATCAGTGTTTAGTTGCTTAGCTGTCCTTGTTTCATGAACTAATATATATAAATTATTCAGGAGGTAGTAAGAGCTGGCCTGGTTTTTGTGTATTCTTAGCGTAAGCTCTTCCAAGAGGCTCTGCTACATTGTATCACAAAAAGTATTTTGCTGAAGTATTTTCTCATCTGACTAATGTTTATTTCCCAGTTAATTTTATCTGTTCATCTTCAGGTCTCTGTTCCTCCTGGAGCTTTGGATTGTTGGGTATTTTTGAGTTGTTTGGAAGTCTTACAAAGAATAGAAGGCTGCTGTGATAGGGCTCAAATAGATGCAAATGTTTCCCACACAGTTGGCTTATGGAGCTATGCCACTGAGAAGGTGAGCAAATGATGTGTTGCAGTTGTGGTGTTGTGGTGTTACAGTTTTGAAGCAGACCATTTGTTTCTGTGGAACAGATTTTGCACTTTTTATTGTGGAATTTAGTAAGGGGTTTGATATATTGTCTTAAGTCTAGACTAGATGAGACGTCCAGGTTTCTATCTACTTTTTCCGCTGTCAGATGAGGCCTGGGAATAAGTCTTTGTCTGTGTGTGTTTCCCCTCCACCCCGCCTCGCCACCCCAGTTTGATAATGACCGACTACTTAAACTGCAGAATGAACTCAGTCCATGTCAAGTGAGAGAAGGAGCATGAATTTCAGTTATAGCAGGAGAAGCTGCCCAGATTTGGATGTGTTTACCATTATAAATAGAGATTACAGCAGTGTGTTTACATAGTTCATTATTTCTTCAGTATGTTGGTATGGTAGTAACAGAGCCCTAACTTCACTGAAGGTGTTACCCTTGGTGGCTTGTGAAAGGGGCAAGTAAGTAATAATTTGCAATTTTCCAGTTACCTCGTGTTACCATAAAGTAATGGTGTAAAGTGACCTTTTCAGTTTGGTTAAGCCCCTTCCCTAATTACGTGAATGCCTTTTCAAGTTCTGCTTACTCTGTTTGCATGAAAGAGCTGGTGTCTAAGGTTGCTGCTGCTTTCCATCTTTGGAAAGATGGCAAACTCCAGAAACTACTGAAATAGCATACTGTGTTCTTCATGGATGTTTTTGAAGACCAGTGTAAGCTTATCCTCTTGTTTGCATAGCCTGTAGAATATTTTCTATTTACTTTAATCATAGTTTGTTCATATTTCAGTAGACTTAGAAATCCTCTAACTGACCCTAGGAGGTCCTCATCTTATTACAAAAGCATAGAGAGACAATTTCACCTTGAAGAGTTACTGTTTAGAAAAAGGCCAAGGGCAGTGGGGAGAGATCAGAATAAAGGGAACAAAAAATTGTTTAAAGTGGTGACGGGTGCATCAGATTCTTACCATGTTCCTTACGTGTTTCTATAGAAGGTATGTACCTGAGTTAGAAATGTCCCTCCCATTCATAGCTCTTCTAACATGAAGGGTAAAGGGAAAAACTGTAGGATAATGAATATCAGTAAGGTGGAACAGACTGCATGAAAGAAATTTAGCAACTAGTGACAAAATTACAAGGAATTTAAAAAAAAAAAAAAAAAAAAAAAAAAAAAAACCATAAAATATAAA
>VFFE01006187.1:153380-175665 GCA_008921705.1 Burhinus oedicnemus
TGCATATTCAGTTCCAACTTGCACCTGAAGATGTCTGCTAAATTCAGCAGTATCATCCTAAATTTAAGAAACTAAGTGGGATCTGCAGAGTTTACCAATAAAAGAATTGCCATTCCTGTTTGTATTTCTGACTGCACTTTTATGCAACAGAAATTCAGATATCAAATACGCTATAAAATATTGTTTTCTATGTAGTTGTCACATAAATATATACAATTTATGAATACCCATATTTTATCTATATATTCAGTGGAGAAGAACATAGAATTAGTTAAAATTTCCAGACACAGCTAAGATAATTTATTTGCATTTAAAATTTTAATGACTCTGGAAAGTAAAATGCAGCTTTTCAGATATATTGAAAGCAAGAAGAGATGAGCTTTTATTACCAGAAAAGGCTTTGTTCTTGTTCAATGGCTAGTCTCATGCAACAGCTTCAGAATCTTTTCTAAGACTGTCAAATCTTCTACAAGCATGTTGGCTTGTAACTTAATTTTGGGGGAATGTTGCTTTTCATTTGTATGTGTAGCTGGTGTTGAAGACTTCTCTGTGGTTATACCGATTCTGTTAAGGAGTGGTCACTGAGTCTATGGTAGGGTATTGTTGTGAGTTCTTAAGTAAAGACAAAAGTGTTTTTTCTAGGCTGTCCATAAGACGCATCAAAAATGGGCTTTGGGAGCCCATTTTGGGTCATTTTCCTGCCCCATAGGAATAGATGCTTTCTGACAGCTACTCTGCAAAATATTTAGGCAGTTGGAAGCTCTTAAGCAATTTGTTTTGAAGGATAGAGTAGTTCTTAATACACTAAGTGAAGGAGAATGAGCTTCTGTGGAAGGCTGCTGACAGTCAGAAGAGGCTCCTTTATGTAAATATGATGTGAAATGTTTTTATGTGTCTGGCCAGAGATTATTATATACTTGAGGAAAAATGTTTGGTAGTGGTATACAGTGTGTGCTGTAACTGCTAATTTTGTGAGGAAGATTTGTTGCTGTTATTACAAGCTTAGGGCAAGGTGAGGAAGGTGACATGGAGAGAGTGTGGCTGCATTGGAAATTAAGCTTAAAGATGACTGACAAACTTCAGCTTGGGACTGCATAGCTTCAAACAAAATTCCTTTAAGGCACTCTTGCGAAAATACTTAGTCCGACTGTAATTTAGCATTTTGCATTTAATTGTATGTTTACTACTGCAGACTTCCATATACTTAATGGTATTATGGGCAGCTTTAGTGAAAATATCATGTACTGCGTTCTGTATGTAGTTGATTTGGTTTTAAAGTATTAGTTACGAGTCTCTGGGGCAAGCTCTAATATTGTTGTAAAATACATTATGCTGTGGTGCATCCTGGAATGATACACTACACAATGCTGCAATGATAATCTAATGGCATATAGTCACTGAGAAATAGGTGCTTTCAAAAAAAGACAGCAGGATTCAAGTGTAAAGGAGTGCTTGAAACTGCACCTCATATATTATTTTAGTGGTT
The DNA here is from genome assembly GCA_008921705.1 of Burhinus oedicnemus. Taxonomy (NCBI): domain Eukaryota; kingdom Metazoa; phylum Chordata; class Aves; order Charadriiformes; family Burhinidae; genus Burhinus; species Burhinus oedicnemus. The sequence goes on from VFFE01006187.1 coordinate 154,867, forward strand.
TTGAGTTGCATTATCTAATTTTTGATAGGCTTTTTTCTTCTGCTATTTATAACACAGGTATGGGATAATGACCAACTGTAGAAAAAGTGAAGATGACCTGTTACAAACTGCTCTATATTGTGTGCTGGGGGCAAGGGGAGATCTAAAAAGTGACCCATTCTGGTCTTTTTGTTGTAGTAACTTAGTTACTGGCTATGAGTTTGTGTGAAATACCATATAGATACTAAAAATATATAAATCTTATAATAGTTTTTTTTCTTTTAAACAGGATCTGTCCCATGCCACCATTGAAATGTATACAAATATTGGAAGAATTCGTTCAGCTAAGCTTGTGGGAAAGGACTTGGCAGAGTTTTATATGTAAATGAATGTTTCAAATGTCTTAAATGCATTAGCTTTGAAAAGTTTGAATATAATCCTTGAGGAAAATGTGCTGTATTTAAAAAGAAGTTTTAAAAAGTATTTTTTGAAATGTAAACATACCCTAAGTCTCAAGCTGTATTTCATCAAAAAAAAGAATATTAACACCGGCAATCTCTTTATATCAAACCCTAATTCTCACCTCGTGATTTGGTACTCTTACCTTTAACTGTCCTGTGGTCTATAGCTTGATCCTTTCCTCTCCTAGGGAGGAAAGGGCAACAGGGCAGGGGGAGGAAAGAGATAACTTTGCATTTACTATAGCCTGCTTTGTAACCTGGCTGTTGACTTGTTTCAAAGTTTATAGTTATGTTAACTGCATATGTGTGTATATATGTACCTAAGAAAAGCCAGAAAACATGTTCTTTGGAGAGTAATGGGTTCCGTATTTGAGGTTATGATGCAAAATGTTTGTTTCCCCCACTGTCAAACTCACAGTGATTTTGTTCCTAACTTCCAAATATATTTTTTGTGTTTATTCCTGCTGTTAAATTCCACTAAAGGAACCTCCTGCATTGGTTTTCAGTTTCATTTTATATTTCTTACTTAGAAGAACTTGGGAGTCCCAAGTGTTTTTTGGGGAAAACACGTTTGGGCATAATGATAAAATGATACTTTCATTGAAGCATTTTCCTGCTTTAAAATTGTTGAGTAAGCATATTTTTAGTTAACTGTCAGAAGCTTGAGATGGCTTTTGTCACATTTGTGGGAGGTAGCTTCACCTCACTTGCTCTGACTTGGGATAGATCTGTATATGAAGCCTTTCACTGACATGGTATATTTACACTAATTATAGTTCTGCTTGCTTAAGTGAATCGCATAAAGGTAGGCCAATATGTTGATCTGTTACCAGCAAAATAAAGAGCATAATGGTTCACTGCATCTTGTTCTGCATTCATATGCAATGTTCCTCTCCCATGACCACTTTTTGAAAATGTTTAGAGAATTTTCCTGGCTGCAAAGGTTCTTATATCACTCTGTACTCATTTCTGTATTTTTTTTTAAGGAGGAAGAAAGGTCCACAGAAGGCAGAAATCTATCTTCAGGGAGCACTGAAAACTTACCTTGCTGAGGGCTGGGCATTGCTCGTCACACATACGAGAAAACAGTTAGCTGAATGTCAGAAACACCTTGGGCAAATAGAAAAGTATCCTCTAAAAGGCGGAGCCAGAAAAATCAAGACCAGAGAAAACGATACTGCTGGTTATTTTTCTGACATATCCCTAACTTTTTATTTAACGGTAGAGACTGTCGAACATCAGACAGCTGAGTTATTTCTTGTTTCCATTGTTGCTGTTCATTTGGGGAGGGTTGGGTTATTTTTTTTTTTAATTTTTTTTTTTTAAACATCTGGTTCACTTAAAAGCTTTTGCGTACAGTTGCTGCTCTCTGTTTCAAATATGTCTAGGCTCTAGAGAGTGGTGCAACATGGATAATGTTCAGCAGATACCACAGAGGTTTTTTTATGATTCTGTTTGTACTTCATCATTATGGAAGTTTTTATGCGGTACTATTTTTTCATTTGGTAAATATGGCATTATAGTATCTTTCTGTAGTAACGAGCTTAATTTCTGGGCTTTCTTTCTGTAACTGCTGCCACCTGTACCTGACCGGCCAAGGACTGTTCTGGTATTTGTAATGGTGACTTTTTCCAAAAGTTAAAGCTGAGGCTTGGAAGATGAAAATCTTGTGGCTTTGGTGTGGTGTGTGGTGTTTCAATATTCTTTTTGCTATTATTTATTTTTTATTTCTGGCTTTGATCTCTGCTTCAGAAGGGAAGTGGGAGTTGTTTGCTTTTAAGTTGTGTAAAAGCTCAGTCTTCAATGTGTGAATGAAATCTTCTCTGTAAATGCCACATAAATGCTAAGTAATACTTTGAGAGAATGATTTGGCCCAATCCTAATATTTGATAGGCTTCAAATTCTTTACTTTGATACTCTCTGCATTATTTTCACACCCCACCTCTATCTGTTTATAACTATATTTGTTTAAATTAAAATCTGTCTGTGTTGCTTTAATGTTGCTACTTTCAAGATGAGAGGGATGGGGGGGGGGGGAAGGCTATTGACTGGCCTTGAGTGTTTTGTTGTATTCTTTCTGGCATTAGAAACAGCACAATTTGAATTCCTCTTTTCATTTTAGCCTTATATGTTGTTGCCTAAATTTGGTAGCTAAATTAAGTAACTTAGTTGTAATCTGAACTGTTATGCTATGTGAAGGATATTATGTATTATAGCAAAATGGCAATTTTTCTGTGTGGTTTTTTTTTTTTTTGGTGTTTTGAAGGAAGGGTACAGGTTTCATTGGTGCCATAGTTAGAAGTGGAATCCCTTTAGGTGTTCCAAACTAGGATGGTCGGCTGAACAGACTACTTTCAGCAGTACAGTTCTTGTGAAAATGGCAAGGAAAGACAGCTTTTTTGAATGGTCCTTCTAGCTTTTTTTAAAGTTGTTGGTGTTTGGTTTTACTTGGTTTGGTTTTTTTTCTCTGCTTAAGAAGTTCATATTTTAGTCTCGAAGTGACAGTACAAGGAATCTTACTGTAGCTGAAAATCAGTTGAGCAAAATTCAAATTTGTAGTGTATTTTGGGTTTTGTTCTTTTTTGTTGTGGTTTTTTTTGGTTCTGGTTGGTGGTGTGGTTTTTTGTTTGTTTGTTTTTTTAGAACTAGACTTAGACATTGTAAATGTCTGCCTCCTTTGAAAACTCTTACATCACTTTTAAACACTCTTAAATTTTTCTGCTTCAGTGCAAATGCTCTTACAGAATCTGCGCCAGTAATATTGTAATCTTAGCTAAATACTTAAATGAGCATTTGTATCCTCAGCACTCAAAACGTATAAAGAATGTCTTATGACTTAGTTATGGTAAGTGATGTAACAGCTGGCAGATTCTCAGCTAAGTAAATTGGAATATAATCAAATACTCAAGTTATTTAGTGAAATGTTGGGCAGTGTAATGCAACACACTGGGTCTTTAACTTGCATGCTGCATTTACCTGTTGTCAAATAATGAATTTTCTATGCTCACTAGTCTTTTTAGATGGTGGAGGATTACACAGGTTAATAATGGATCATATTTTAGTAGGTCTTCAAAAAGTAGAGATTCTGCAATATTCTCAGCTGATAGTAAATCTTCCATTGTTTCTTTTCTAATGGAAGTGTGTGGTGATGATAAAAGCAGGTCTTGTATTGGAAGATTAGAAAAGCAGTACGTCAACTGTCTTGTTTTCAGTCAAATTTCTGAATGTTTTAAGTTTCTACCTCATATTTCCTTAACTCCGTTAGTTATCTTCAAACAAGCAGCCTTTTAGCTGGTGATAATCACTTAACAGAAGACGAACGCAAAAGCTTTTGCCAAGAAATACTAGATTTTGCCAACCAGCAAGCAGACAACCAAGGTAAGTCTGGTTCTTAAATACTTAAAACTTAAGCTGCTCTAATCTGATCTTTACTTAAAAGTAGATTGGAAGGCTTTTTCTGATTGTTTTCATTACCTTGTGTATAACTTCTGAACCAACGTGGTTCTTTTCTTGTCATCTCCAGAACATTTATAAAACTTCTTCAATAATTAAGAATACTCAAAGATAAAAGGGTAATTACCATTTTCATCCTGAATACCGGAAAGTCCTGTCAGCAAACCTGCTCCAGCATGGGCTCCTCTCTCCATGGGTCCACAGGTCCTGGCCAGGAGTTTGCTCCAGCACAGCCTTCCCACGGGGTCACAGCTTCTTTGGGCATCCACCTGCTCTGGCATGGGGTCCCCCATGGGCTGCAGGTGGATATCTGCTCTGACCTCCATAGGCTGAAGGGGGACAACCTGCCTCACCATGGTCTTCTCCACAGGCTGCAGGGGAATCTCTGCTCTGGCGCCTGGAGCAGCACCTCCTTCCCCTCCTCCTTCACTGACCTTGGTGTCTGCAGAGTGGTTGCTCTCACATATTCTCACTCCTCTCTCTGGCTGCAATTGCGCAGTTTTGTTTTCCTCTTCTTAAATATGTTACCACAGAGGCGCTATCACCGTCACTGATGGGCTCTGCCTTAGCCAGTGGCGGGTCCATCTTGGAGCCGGTGGGCATTGGCTTTATTGGACATAGGGGAAGCTTCCAGCAGGTTCTCACAGAAACCACTGCTGTAGCCCCCCCGCTACCAAGACCTTGCTGTGCAAACCCAATACAACTTGCTTCTTAATTAAGTTTTGGGACTGCCTCTGTGTTGGGTTTTGGAGTCTAGAAAAGAGAATGAAAAACCCTTGTAAAGCTGATGGCTCAAGGCACCAGTGCAATCATTCGTGTGTTAAACTTGTACTTGCTCTTAGTTTATGTGCTCTGGGAAGTTTGTCACTTTATGCTACTGTGTTTGTCTAGAGCGCTTTATGTAGCAAAATGTTAAAACTTCTGCTTAGACACTATCTCTTAGTTTAGTAATCTTTAATAGCCTGAGTACTAAAATTGTAGTAGATGTAACTGTTAGAAAACAAATCTCAGCATCTTTAAGTCTCATTTCTATGCCAGATAAAACTAAAATATGAAAGTATTGATTTATTGTGAAAGGATTCATTGTGAAAAGTTGTTGATCTGTTTAATTCTAGGGGTTAAATTTTTAAGAGAAAAGATTTGCTAATCTCCAGCAGCACTTGAGAAGAATGAAATCCCTGTTTTTATCTTTCCAGGTCAAAAGGTTATATTGCCTATGCACTCCTTTGCGCAGTTGAAAACTCTGCATTTTGACCCTCCAAATGCTGTTGTCCATGTGGGTGGAATGTTGTCTATTGAGTTGACTTTGCTGAGCCAAATGCCCATCCCTGTCCAAGTGGATCAGATTGCCATCCATGTTCACTTCAGCATTGAAAAAAATAGTTACAGAAAAACAGCGGAGTGGCTCACTAAGCACAAAACTTCCAATGGTGTTATCAGCTTTCCAAATGAAGTTGCAGGCTTTCCTTTGTCAAGAAACAACTTGCCAGCACTGGAGCTATACGAAATGTATGAACGGAGTCCCTCAGATAACTCTTTGAACACAGCAGGAATTATCTGCAAAAATGTGCACATGCTACTACGAAGGCAAGAGAGCAGCAGTTCGCTGGATATACCCTCAGGGGTGACTTTAGAAGACGGGGCTCATGTGTTGAAATGCAACGACTTAATACTGGAACCAGGGGTCAATAAAATAACATTCAATACTCAGGTATGTTTTTATAGTTGAGTGAATGTAGCACTCATGAAAGAAGAACTAAAAGCACTAGCTGAGGAAGAGCATAGTGCTGGCAAGTGGTGCTTGTATTGCTTCCTGTTACAGCTTGGGTCATGCTGCTCCCCTTGTGGCTTTCTTTTTATCGTTCTAGACCTTAACTTCCCTTGAAAGAAGGCTGTTGTGTTTGTGCCAAAATGTACAGGTGACTATCCTATTTGCAATCATTTGAGTCAGCCTTCCAAAACTTAAACAACTTGATTATTGCTGCCAAAAATAAAACTGATAAATTCATGTACAAGATAACGTACCGCTCATGAAGTCTGCCTTTGCTGTTGATATATAGATGGATAGGATATAGATGCTATGAAGAAAGTGTTTTGCAGTCACATATAATATATATGCCTGCTAGCTTTGCCATTTTCTAATTGGTTTAAGTTAGCTTTGGTCCCTTTTTTAAACAAATTTTGAAATAAGAATCTACATATCTGCTTTTGATGACTAAAAATTGATAGCCAGACAGCTGGCCAGGAGGTTTCTTAAGCATTCTTAGCATATTTTGAGTGCTCCACACCTGAGACTTTAACTTCCCCTCCACCTTTTTTTAATTTAAATTATTTCTGTCTTGTCACTGAACTTCGTTTAGAGTGAAGCTTTCTATAGGCTTACATACTCTGCCTTTCCATCCCTCCAGTGCTGGGGCAGAAAGCACTAGAGATGTGCTTGGTACGTGTGTGCATGCACATTGTGGAACCTGTGTGGACAGCAGGTATCTCAAGATGGACATTGAGTTCAAGTCTCTGATGATACAATGTGAAATGGCGATAATGTCATTTGAACTACCTACTGACCTAGTTTTTTAGGTTTCTCATTCTTTCAAAGGACTGGGGCAAGTTAATGGGATTTGGAGATGTCAGGGGATTTGGAGATGTCAGAGGTCTTGGTGGCTGCCAGTGTAGTTTTCTGTAAAATAAATTAACACGTATGTAGAACTGGATTTCAGGTGAAGTGGCCTTACTAGAAGAAAGCTGTTAGAGACTGTTCTGAGCAGGCATTTTGGCTTAGTGGGATCAAGAAGCAATCTGAAACCACAGAAGAAGAGATATGGATGAAAAGCTAGACGCAGCTCTGCTTTTAAATTTGCATTGTTCTGCATGCTTCTGATGGCTGTTGGAGGATGGACAGCCTTACACTTATAACTTTCCTGTTTTCCCAACCTTTCTTTCTTGAAAGAACTTCACGTGGGAAGACTGCTCAGTGCGAATCCTATGTATCTTTATACGGTTGTTCAAAGCATGACTTATCTGTCCTTAAAGGGAAAATCTGAATGTATTGTGATTTTTTTTTTTTTTTAACAGTGTATTACTAGATAACATGATGAAAGCTTCTCTAGATTTGAGCTGCAGTATTTAAAAAATATTTACTAAAAATCCATTATCACTGTAGTAGTATACAGTGTCACTTCTACTGGATTACATAGCTGACCGAAGGATAGAAACTGCTGACAACTTGTTTTCTAAATTTTCTTACAGTAATGCTTAATTGCACTACTTTTGCAGAAAGAGGAATGACTGTGCTTCTAAAATGCAGAGGGAGTTTGATTCTTTCTTTAGATCTTGGACTGATTATTAGCATTATTTATGCTGTTAGCAATCTTTCAGTGTATTTTTTCAAGCTTTAAAGAGATCAGAAAACATTATCTAAATTCTTCAGACTGATATTCCTATCGCATGTTCAGGTTTAAAGTAGGTATATATTATGAAAGACTTCACTCATGCTCTTCTTTTTATAAAGTATTCAAGGGATAAAATTTAGTGACTTTAATGTCAAAATGCATAATACTGAATTTCAGTATTTCAGTCAGGATTTGCTTTGTCAGTAACTCTGTAAGTGAGGTCTGAATGTTGTTAACAGCTTTTTTCCGTAACTTCTAATCTTATTCTTTAGATTTAATTATACCCAGCATCAATATTTATGTATTACACTTGGTAAGATGGCATGTGGAAAAAGAAAACATTTCCCATTACCTAGCAGTAGTAGCTAAGAGCAAATAGAATCAAGAATAAATATACTAGCAGATGTTACAGTTTTGCTTTTTATAATGTTATCGAAAAACATCTAGAATCCCATTATTCAGGTAAGGGAAGAGTTTGAAATTAAATATGTATGTATTATCTTTTTGTAAGCATTCATACAGGGTGTGGGGTGGGGAGTGTGTGAAATCGATAGCTTGAGCCGAAAGCTGTGCCTTATATAAATGTTGTAGGATTTTATGAATGTTAGCCAAATAAGCACTTCGCTGCTTGCTAAATATCATTTCAGTACTTAATAAATATAATTATATTTTAATGTATGTGGCACTTGAGGGGGGAGAACCAACCAAGTAACAATACAAAAAGCACCCCAAAATAAGAGTTTGACAGTGTAGCTACTATATTAATTATTCTGATTGTTGGAACTTGTTACTTATGATATTTTTTTCTTGAATCAGCCAGCACTCTAGAGCTTCTATCTTAACGGGGCAAAAGCTGCTCCTTCGTGAAAATCTTGTCACTTACTCAGAGAATAAGGCCATCATTTTAATTTACAAATGCAAAGTATCTGATAGAAATGAGCTGACAACATGCTGTTCTTTAGTAGAGGGTTTGTTCTAGAAGTATTTCCTAAATTGAAAAATCAATTCAAATGTTTTCTTCAAAGGCCAAAGAACCTGGGACATACACACTCAGGCAACTGTGCACTTCAGTGGGAAAAGTACAGTTTGTCCTTCTTCATATTTACCCAATTGTGCAGTATGATGTATATTCTCAGGAGCCCCAGCTAAAAGTGGAACCAATGACTGGTAGGTACAGGTGCTGTGCTGAAGTTGTTTTGATGATTTCTGTTGTATTCTCATGGGACTAGATAAAGCATTTTCTGGCTTGAATATTACTCAGATTGTTTTTGCCTTACTCTTAATTTTGAGTCTAAAATAAATTCTCACTTTTCAAATTATCCATCAAGTATGCTCTGTCAATGATGGCTAGTTTTCAACAACTAATTTCGGTGCTTGGCTCTGAAAATGTAGTGTCACTTTTGAACATTAATTTGAACATGTACTGTTGCTTAAATATCAGGTATGATTTGAGCTGCCACACTGATTAGAAGAAGTGAATATTTAAATTTGTAATTGACTGACTGAGGTCCTTATTGGTTAATTCTATGATGCTGCAGTATCCTTGGTATTTATGAGAAATGCGTAAGAACTGGGATTCTCCACTAGAGGTGATAATATAAATTTATTAAAATTTAACACTGAATACATCCATTGGTTTCACGGACAGCTGAGCATTACTTGTAGAGTTTATTAAAGTTTATAAATGGAAGTTAATTGTGATGATGTTTTCAGGCTATTAACTGAGGCAGTTGAGGAGTTAATATGTATTTTGTGCTATCATTGCAGTTACAGGGGTTGCAGTGTGTGGCGAAGGAAGGACAGGCATGTTGGGCATTAATCAAATTAGCTACCCCTATGAAATTGGTGGTTGTGATTCAGATATTTGAGAGTCTGAGTGCATACTGGCATTCTTGTTATCTTGATTATGTAAATACAGCATGTGGGTGTGACTGGTATTGCACATGCAAAAATATAAAGCTGTCTACAACCTGGAGAACTTAAGAAAAAGCTTAGTAAATTCTCTGGGATTATTGTATTTCACTGAATTCCGTGCTGCCAGAGCTACACGTATGTGAGCCAGCTAATCTAAGCCATCCAAGAAACCGTGGTTTTGGTCACTCAAGTCGAAACAGATGTTTTCTTCACACCAGTGTATCTGAGCTAGGTTTAATGTGTTGCACAACACCAAAACCCCACACTTTTAAGTTACCCTAACGTGTGAAAAATTGCCTGGGAATATTGCTAACAAGCCTTAGCAGTGCATTGTAACCATCTATTGATGAGTACTGGAATCTGTTAACAATTTCCGCTTTCTTCTTCAGATAGCCTTTTGGCTGGCATTCCCCAGAAGGTGAAATTCACGGTGACTACTGGTCACTACACCATAAAGAATGGGGATACTTTGCAGCTCAGTAACGCAGATGCCATGCCTATTCTGTACCATCCAGAAAGCAAGGCAGTGATCTCTTCCAATACCAGAGGTAAGCAATGAAGTGAAAATTAATAATCTTTGAATAGCTGAGAATTCAGTAATCCTGAAGTAAACCTGTACTTATGGTATTAAGAACCTTGATGCTACCTTTTTCAGTAGTCATTATTAAGAACAATTCTAGGGACTTCAGTGCAAGAAAGGTCTTAAACTTTCACCCTCAAAGTAGTAGCATGAACTTTTCAGCAAACTTAGCTGAATAACTTACTTTCATTGATGAAATTCAGTAGGCATGGTGAAACTGCTGCTGAAGTGAGCATCTGTCATGATTTCCAAGTGAACGATGATGATCTTTTATTACTATTGTGGGCTCTATTTTAACTAGACTGTTTTATTGTGAAGTAATTGTAGGTAGGTTTTTACATAGTACTCTATGTAAATGGAGCGTTTTCTTTGGCAGGTGCTTCATTTAAACAGATGACATCCTAGTTCCTTTTTTCTGATGATAAGTACTGTACAGTCTCCTCAGTTGCTCAAACTCAATCAACTTTTACGTAAATGGGAAGAACACTCTTAACAGACTTGATGAAATTAAGATTAAAATAGACTATACAGAGGCATCCCATGTGTAGTATTTTAAAGATAGATGATGATTGGTGACCTAGAATACTGATGTGTGTGTTCCAATAAGTTGTAAGTTTGCTTGAAGTGAAATTATGAAACTAAGGAGGTGCAGGACTTCAATAGGTATCATATGATGGACTAAAGTAGCTCTTTAGCTAGTTTGAAACTTGTTATCAAATTGTCCTTTTCGTTCTTCCTTGAACGTTGGAAGGGACTATTACACGGAATGCGGTGGTTACCTTCCTGCAGTTTAAGGACAGAGCGTTAATATTGGGAAGTTGTGAACAGCAGTGGTACTTAAGATGTGGGGATTATAGCTCATTTGAAGAGGTTACCATGAAGTTATATAACATGATTTCTTGTTGCTGTTTTTGCAAACATGGAGGCCTTCCTAGGAAATAGTTAGGGCACCACGTATTTCTCTGTAACACTTAGCTTTTTAAGCTAATCTCATTACATAGTTACAGATTTAAATGAAAATTGTGAAGGGATGAATGCATTTTAAAACGACTTTTTTTCCCCCCATTCTATACAACTATAGAAAAGATCTCAGAATCATCATTGAGGATTCAGTCTTCTGAAAAGATCACAAGCATCAGCTTGCCAGTGGCTCCTGCATATCATGTGATTGAATTTGAACTAGAAGTCATGTATTTACCATCAGCCACAGAATCTGCAGCGGAGAAAGAAAATACTACAAATAAAGAAGTTCACAGAAAAAACAAAGAGAAGCAGAAACAGGACAACTGCATGGCTACTGTTGACCAAAAAGTAAGGTGTAATTTAATGTTTTTATTATGAAATCTATTTGATCACAGGGGCATACACTTCACAAAATAGAAGTGGTCATGATGGGGGGGAGAATAAACCTGCTTTTATTGACCTTATTTTCCCTTAAAATTTGTACATGCAAAAATCATAGCAAATGGTATAAATGTGAAGAAAACAAATATAAGCAGAAATATACACTTGTTTACTATAGTGCCAACTGTTCCGCTGGCTGGTAATCTGAGTTTTCAGGTTCTAACACTTGCAGTTTATATAGGATGAAGGATACTCGTGTCTTTGTAAAAGGTGGACTCATGGGAAAGATAATTCTTCCATATGCAAAGAATCTGTATGTTGTGTGTTGAGGTACTTAACACTGTAGTGTTTCAAGCTGTCACATTATTCAGTTGGAGGTAACTTTTCCTCTTAATTTTCATTATGAAGGGTAAATAAAATAAATAGTATGGAAAGAAGCTCTTCAGCTGACAGCAAAATGATCTTGAAACCATGACCTTTCACAGTGTTACTCCTTGTTAAAATTGACCAAGTGTGTTGCCATGTATCCTTGTGTGTGAAGAGCTGGGTAAAAAGGAATAGCTATAGACTAGCATTGCTAAAATATGATGTGACAAAAGATTTTTTTTTTTTTTTTTTTTTGTTCTCTGCATGTAAAAAATATGTTGTTAAATATATATGCTTTACAATTGGAAGAATGACAGCATTCACTTCAGGAAAAATTCTTCAGTTAAGTTTGCAGCTTCAAGTTAAAACAAATTTACATTAAATACATTTTTAAAAATATTTTGAGCTTATATTTAATATATTAAAGTATTATAAAGACATTTCAGTAATAGATCTTATAGCAATTTATTTGATACTGACCTTTTACCAAATTACTGTATTAAGATGCTATTGGTATTGTTAGTGTCCTATCATCTTTTTTTTTTTTTTTTTTCCCTTCTATTCCCCTTCCTTTATTTCTAGTGTTCAGAACTGGGTATGTCAGTTTCCGCAGGACAAGCTTCTTCGAGATTTCATATCTCACTCACAGGAACACAAAAAACTAATATTTTGTCAGATTAGTTTTTGACATACTGATTTGTTTGTGTGGGGGTTTTTTTTTCCCTTCTTCCCCTTCTGGATGCATTAGCTGTAGACACTTGCTGAGAAAAGTTTTGCTTAGAAATGAGAAGAAAAGCAAAATTGTTTGCCAAAGACCATTAAGAATAAGAACTCTGTTCCTTTTTTCCTTTAGGTAACCATTGATTGTCCTTGGTCGATTTACTCCACTATTATTGCATTAACGTTCTGCATACCTTTTAATGCCAAGCATTCCTTATTGTCAGCTGGCAAACGGTAATGTACTTATTAAGTATTTATTGTTTCTTTCTTCTTACAAAATATGGAGCTGGAGTTTCATAAGTAATACTTATAGCAGCCTTTTTTTAAGTTGGGCCTTTGTTATCTTACACAGCTTCCCACTAGAAGCTTGTGCCTTGTCTCCAGTGTTCTTTCATAACAATAAAACAAATTTGTGGTTTCGGCTATTTTTGAAATAAGACCACAAGATAAACCAAGCTAGCCTATTTCTGTGTAGTTATTTGGTTTTGTTTAATACGAAAGAGGATGGTTTACAGCCTTGTTTCTACAGACTCATATGTATTGAGGAAAAGATTGAAAGAAACAAATATACCTGCCATTCTGTTTTTTCTTGAGCTGTGCACTTTGAAAACAATTTTATGGACGTGTACTCTTTCAATCTAACTATTCAACTTTTGTTGACTGAACTGTGTCATGACTTTCAGGAAATATGTGCAAGTCTGTGTACAGAATTTGTCAGAACTCTGTTTCCAGCTTTCACACAACAGCCTAAAAAATTCTGCTGACTGTACAGATTTGCAGCTGGTACCTCTGAACTCTGAATCTCAACAGGTAAAGATTTACTTGGTGGTTTATGAGCTTGTTGGCAGGACAGCTAGATGGAAGTTCTTGTTAGTGAAATTATTAGTGCTTCTGCACGTAGATTTTGTAGTAAGTAAGGCTGATAGCTGATGTAAAGTCAGACCTTTGTAGTCCTCTGAGAAATTTGATTCTTAAAGATTCTTTAGAAGGCATTTGTACCCGCAGATTTCAGACTAAATTCTAAAACTTGCAAAGATTATTAGATAAGTTTTTGAACTTGTTCATTTGCCTTATGCAAAGCATTACATACCTGCTTGAACAACAGCTATACAAATGTATTATCAGTAATATCACTGTTAACATTTAATTTTTTCATCTTATAGCTGCAGTTTGTTATTAGGTTTTAGGAAAAAATCAGGTAGAGACCATTTTCCGATTAAATACAGCTGTAAACTAGATAAGTTGCAAAACAGTCCCCTTGGAGCTTCTTTCAGCCTTGTCTGAACATGATATTAAACTGGTCATTTTTGGTGCCTAAGGAAAGTATATACAAACATTATTAATATCTTAAACTAAACAGGTAATTTGTTTTTATAAACTATATTAATGCCAGAACAGACAAACATATGTATGTGCATTTCCACTTCTTTCTCAGAGGAAGGAAGGAGCTAATACTATAAACGTTCTCTTTCAGGTTATATACAGTAAGCAATCAATATTCTTTGTATGGGAATTGAAGTGGACGAAAGAGCTTCCTCTCTCCTTACAGTGCCTGTTTTCAGTCAGCTTTTGTCCAGCTACCTCTGAAGAACAGTCTCTTACCCTGAAGCCGTTCACTTATGAATTCCAAGTGGAAAATTTTTTTGTAAGTGCTCTTCTAAGTATAGCATATGTTAACGGAATATGGTTTCCTAATATATGGAAAGGGAAAGTCAAGAAACATATTAGAAAACTTCTGTTTACCTAATGAGATTGATGCCTACTTGGAATCATTGGAAAGCCAGTTTGTTGACCAATAGAACTGAAGTCTGATTTATGGTGGAATCATATACTTGCCACTGGAGTGGGAGGTGAGGGGAAACATAGTGCTTGTGCAACTGTCCTTGATCTTGTTTCATTTTTTTTCCTGTGTTTTCGCCCTCCTGGGCTTGTGCCATGGAGACTGTCCTTGGATTACTGAGCTGCTTTTTCCCTGCTGGCTTAAGACTGCACTCTCCAAAGCAAATTGTAATTTCAAAAAAATCTTTGCTATTGAAAGCATTTGAGTTGTTTTTTGTAGTGCTTGAGATGAGCTCCTCTAATGAAATATTTAGGCTTTTCTAGGCCATTATCTTAAACGTTTCTTCTTTGCCTTTATGGACAAACTTTTTATTCCTTTGATCAACTAGGAAGCTTATAGGCTAGATACAACTTCCTACTAAAGGAATTCTATCGACATTATTTAATCTCATCTCTAATTTCAGCCTTGTGTTACCCTTTTTGATGCTTGGGTAAAAAATAGCAACATGAGAAGACTCTTACCTGGGTAAATCCTGTTGTCTGTTTTCAGTGTTGCTGTTTTCTACCTACTTATTACAAACTGGAATTGAGCAATATTTTAGGTATTTGTTTACCTACTGGCATGTTACTGGCATTTGTTGGGACCTATGTCAGCATCTTTCTGGAGTTTTTGAAGAGAACTAACTGCGTTAAACAGTGGGGCTTTTTGGTAGAAATTTAATTTTGTAGTAATTAAAAATTAGCTCTTTGATAATGTGGGCACCGTTATTCTGGGGACTATGATGGTAAGAGTGATGAATTAGTTTTCCTGTATTACTCAGAATTTGAGTGATGCATCTGGAAAGTGAAGAGCCAAGAAACTAGTAGAAGTTTGTTTAAATAGTAAGATTGGTATTCATTTAGGAGCATTGAAAGGCTGAGTTAAAGCATAGAAGTGGAGGGAAAAATAGTATGGTCACTGCTGGTATCAACAATAGATTGAATCAAATTTGGATTGATTATTTTCTCAAACTGAACAAGATAATGAAATCAACATTGCTTACAACTGAATCTTGCATTAAAAAGATTTAATGGATGTTAAATGTAAAGTTAAGTTGGTACTGTATTAATTGTCCAGTTCATTTTAAACACAAGTAAAACGCCCCTTTTTTCTTGGTAACAGCACTGTTTTCTTCCTGACAGACATTGTATCATGTGAAAACTGAAATTTTTCCACCATTGGGGGCAGAGTATTGTAAAACAGGCTCACTCTGCTCTTTAGAGGTGTCAATCACTCGACTTGTTGACCTCTCGGAGGTTGACAGAGATGAAGCATTAACAGAATCAGATGGATATTGCACAACAAAACTTATGTATGAAGGTAAGAATATTTTTTCTTAGGCATATTGACAAAATTCCCCAGTAGTTTTGTCTTGATAATGACATCTGCCAGACTTTCTATGGCATATATTCTTGTATTGTGAGTATGGCTGCTCAGTAAAGCAGTTTTCATTTTGCTAGACTGAGAATATTTTACTTTTTCCTCATTAATCTGTCTTCAAGTGGAATATAAATGCTGTCCAGACTGGACGCATAGTTGCTTGAGACCCAACTGTGGTCCCTTTTGTGTAGGGCTGTTTTCTTACCTTGCCACAGCTCTTCACATATAAAATCTGGAGAGCTTTTAGGTGTTGCTAAAATACTGATTTTAAAAAGTGCTCTAAAACTATACTGAGGGTTCTCTGTTTTTCAGAAAAGATCTTTATAGTGTTTGCTCTTCATTCTTGCAGTTGTTGACAACAGTAGTAACTGGGCAGTCTGTGGAAAAAGTTCTGGAGTGATATCTATGCCTGTTGCAGCTCGAGCAACTCATAAAGTCCACATGGAAGTGATGCCACTGTTTGCTGGATATCTACCTTTTCCTGATGTCAGATTGTTTAAATACCTCCCTCACCATTCTGCTCACTCCATGCAACTTGATGCTGGTAAAGCTATCTTGACTACGTGGCTATTTACAGAAATGATTCTGCTTCTCCTGTGTTCTTGTGTAAAGAGAAAAGCAAGGCGAGGAAGTACACTGAGCGAGTGCTCTTAGGTGTCTTTGTTACTTACCTTCGCTCACAGTTCAGATTTGAAACTTATAAAATGTTGCTCTAAAGGGAACTTTGAGTTGGGATTGCAGCCTTAATCTGTGAGGAGGAATAATAAATGCATTGTTCTCTTCTATTTCCTTTAAAGATTATCATGCAAATTAGTTGTCACTGGATTTATAATTAAGTGAAAAGTATTTGATAACCCTGTAATCCTGAGGTTTCATTGTCTGTAAACCACACATCTACTGCGTCTTCATTAACTTTGAAATTTTTCCCCAGTTTTTGAAAGGATTAAGTACAAAATAAATTGCTGAAAATTTGTTGCACATACACCAGATTAGATGAAGAGTTTAAATTACCACAGCCACCTAGAGTATTTATCTGTACTGTTGAGTAGTCCCAGCACTGTAGTGAGAATTCACGCATGCAAGCAACTTACCATTTGTCAGAGCTCTGGGAACTGCCAGTGTGCACCTTTCTAGCCTGTGACAAATGTGAGGTAATGCTACTTAAATTTTCCTTAGAAACCAGTATAATTCACTCTGTTACATCTGCCGCTGGCCAAAAGTGTGCACAGACTGTTGCCTTAGCAGAGATGATCAGTAACTATTAACATGTGGTAAGTTGACTGTGCGTCTGAGCTCTGAAATAGTTTGTGAGTTGTTTAATCACTCCATAGAATAAAACTGTGGGTTTTTGTTTTAAACAGATAGCTGGATTGAAAATGATAACCTGTCTGTGGACAAGAATGTGGATGATCAAGCTGACAGCAACAGCATAAGGAGCAGAGGTAGCTTGCATTCTGCAGCTAGTGGGGAACACAAAGGTTTGCCAATGCCCCGTCTGCAATCCTTTTCATCTGGTCAGGTCTTCAACTGCAGCACGGGTATGCAAATACTTGTCATTCCCAGCAAGGACGACCATGTTCTGGAAGTCAATGTCACGTGACAACTCAGTATGAAAGCAAGGAAAACAAAACCCGTTAGAAACTGGATATGGAAGCACTTTAAAGGATTATGACCTGATTAGTCTTTGTGGTAACATTCTAACTCTAAGGAGACCTGTGGCACTCAACATGTACCGGCCATGGAAGCACCAGACAATTGTATCAATTTAAATGTACAGTGAAGCTTGTGTCAGCTAGTTTATATTGCCACTTTAGTATGTTTTGTGTAAGCTATATTGGGTTTTCTCCCTTCAGTCGCACCCTGCATCACAACACAGGGCAACAAAAACAAAAAACCCAAATATTTGGACCACTTTATTTTTGTCTGGCAGCTGAGAAATTTGTTTCACGCTTCGTACACATCTTAGAATTTAGAGTTGGATAATTATCCAAATCTTGGATTTTTATGTAATAATTTACAGGCTTTTCCACACATGTGCCAGAAACACAACAAATCATATAATAACACATTCACTGGTGTAATAGTTGCTTTTCTGTTTTGGGGTTGTTTTTTTTTTTGATTATCATTGTTAATTCCTGCCATTGCAATTTTATATTACACTTCCATCATTTGCATACTTAAATGCATGGGAGAGCTACTGCTATAAACAATCTTAACTGAACAAAATTCCTTAATTTTTTGAGGCTTTCTCCTTCACAGAGTAGACACTGTGATGTCACATATTATATGATTTTTGGGGGGTTGGGGATTGGGTCATCCTCTTGCATAGTTCTTACCAAAGATACTGATAGAATTTAATAATAAATTATCTGGCTTATTGAGTTCCCAAATTAATTTCTTTTCATTTATTACCATTTCTAAGTGGCTTGGTTTGCTACCCCAGTTTTTAAATTGGGGCAAAAAATTTCAGTATGATGTGATACTTGAACAGTCAACCTTTCATCATAAAGGCTTAGTGTAATTATTACTGATTAGAGGCCAGACTTCCACATTCATGATGGAAGAAAGAGATTGGTTTGATATAGGAAAGCTTGCAGATGTAGAATAATTGTGAAGCAAAGTTAAAACATGTAACTTAAAGAATTTCATTATTTATATCTGAAATGTAAATACAAAAAATGTAAAAAAAAAAAAAAAAAAAAGACCAACAAAAAACAACAAAAAAGTGTAATTTTTGTGAATGTTGCAAATCCACCTGTGACTGGAAAAATTACAACTCCTTCTGATGTCCTGCTTCTAATATTGAAACTTGTGCATTTAATGTGAGAATGACCTTTTCTACTTGCAGATCTATAATGGTGCGTTGTCAACAGACTCCACAGAGGAAAACTGTCCCATATCAAATACTTGTCAGTAAAGCTAAAGTTAGGAAGTGCTCATTAGACAAGTTCACTGTTGTTATTTTTTTCTAAACTCAGGTTCTGCTGAATTATAAAGGGGAAGAAAAAAACAAACCCTCTTTCCAAAAAGAATTGCAATTAAGTTGAAAAATTAATAGATACCCTGCACTGGTATAAACATTTTTTTATTATTATTTTTTATTTTAAAAAAACCAATATGTCTAAAGAGATGTATAAAGTAGACCTGCTAGCTGAAAATGTTCTTGTTATGCATCTTCTTTCTGTGAAGGAATGCCCTTTCTCTGTGGAAATCATACCATTTTATTCTGGATAAAACGCAAAGCATCATTTAGTGTGAATGACTGCTGGGATTCTTTGACTGGAAAAGGTAACAAGTTAGTGACTTTGACACTGCAGGTATTATAATTAATTCCATTTTCATGGTTTGCTATTAAATCATTTTTCACATTGTTCTGTAATATACTGTTAGATTAAACACATTGTACTAAGATTGTTTAATGAAATTGTAAGCGTTACAGTTCTAAATATACATGTTTTAAAAAAGAAATCCCACTTCTCTGCTGCTGTGGCTTCGATTTTCCTTTTCTTTGACTGAGTGATTTTTTCATCTATTTTAGCCAAAGCTACTTTAAAAGAAAAATACTCTCTAAACTTAAACAAGAAGATTTATTTAGAAGAGCAGTCTAAAGTGTGCTCTTCGTGTATCTGACTGGGGTTGCCCCTTTCTGAAAAAAGAGTTGCCCAGCATCTGCATGGGAGCCACCTCAGGGCCGCCGCTCTTCAGGTTTCGAGTAGCCCTGCTGCCAGCAGCGTGGCAAACAGACCCACACCTCCCACCGCCTTAGCCCCGGTCTCCGTTCGTACTCCCGCTTCAGCCCCCCTGGATCCTGCCATGGCCCAACGTCGCTGTCTGAGGAGAGATGAGAACAGCTGAAGAAGTAAGCATGGCCCTGGCTGCAGAGGACAGGTGACAGCACTGTCTGTGCCAAGGAGCTCATGTGGAGAAGGGGAGACCAATAATACCGAATCAGCTTAAGCATGGGGCCCATCTTTCTGGCAGTGGTTTCCCCTCAAGAGGGATGCAAGAGGGTTTCCCATCCAGAGGGACCTGGACAGGCTTGAGAGGTGGCCTTGTGCAAACCTCATGAAGTTCAACCAGGCCAAGTACCAGGTCCTGCACGTGGGTCAGGGCAATCCCATGCACAAATACAGGCTGGGTGGAGAATGTGTCAAGAGCAGCCCTGAGGAGAGGGACTTGGGGCTGTTGGTGGATGAGAAGCTAGACATGAGCCAGCAATTGGTGCTTGCAGCCCAGAAAGCCAACTGAATCCTCAGCTGCATCAGAAGAAGCATGGCCAGCAGGTCAAGGGAGGTGATTCTGCTCTTCTGCTCTGCTCGCGTGAGACGCCACCTGGAATACTGCGTCCAGCTCTGGAGCCCCCAACATAAGGAGGACGTGGACCTGTTGGAGTGGGTCCAGAGGAGGGCCATGAAGATGATCAGAGGGCTGGAGCACCTCTCCTCTCAAGCCAGGCTGAGAGAGTTGGGGGTTGTTCAGCCTGGAACAGAGAAGGGTCGGGGGAGGCCTTCTAGCAGCCTTCCAGTATCTGTAAGGATGCCTACAGGAAAGGTGGGGAGGGACTCTTTATCAGGGACTGTAGTGATAGGATGAGGGGTAATGGTTTAAACTACAAAACGGTAGATTTAGACTAGATATTAGGAAGAAATTCTTCACTGTGAGGTGGGTGAAGCACTGGAACAGGTTGCCCAGAGAACTTGTGGAGGCCCCATCCCTGGAAGTGTTCAAGGCCAGGTTGGACGGGGCTTTGGGCAATCTGGTCTAGCGGGAGGTGTCCCTGCCCAGGGCAGGGGCATTGGAACTAGGTGATCTTGAAGGTCCCTTCCAAGCCGAACCACTCCACCGTCCGCGGCCCCGCCCCGCCCCGGCGGGAAGCCGCCTCTGCCACCGCCTCCTCCCCGGGCGCATGCGCGGGGTCGCCGCGCGGCCGCCCCTGCGCTGCCTCTCTTCCGCGGTTACGCGCCCCGGCAGCGGCTCCACGCGCTCCTCACGTGGGGCCGCCGCCGCCATGAAGTTCGCGTACCGGGTGAGTGCCCGGCGGCAGCCCCCCGCGTGGGACGGCGGCCCTCGCCTTCCTCTCCCTGCTCCTTTAACCGCCCCCCCCCTGTTTCTTTTGTCCCCCCGCCTCCTCCTCTTGCAGTTCTCCGGCCTGCTGGGCACCGTGTACCGCCGCGGGAACCTCAGCTTCACCCGCGATGGCAGCTCCCTCATCAGCCCCGTCGGGAACAGGATCTCCCTCTTCGACCTGAAGAAGTGAGCGAGCCCCACCGGCTGCCTCCCCCCTCCGTCCCCCTCAGGCCCGCCGGCCTAGCGATCCGCCAGCCCCTGCCCGGGCCGCCCGCCGGCGGAGGGGGGAGGGGGAAGGGCCTGGTACTGACAGCACAGGGGTTGGGG
>VFFE01006187.1:175685-253907 GCA_008921705.1 Burhinus oedicnemus
GGGCGGCACGGCGGCAGCAGGGGGTGGGGGGTGTGAGTGGCTCCCCCAGGCCTACATGATGAGGTGTGGGGGTGCAGCTGGCACGGGCTGGGGTCCTCGAGAATGGTTTCCCGTCCCAAAATGCCCTGAAAAGTTTCTAGCTTAGCGTTAAAAGGTAGAAGTCCGCCTGGTAGAATCGTTGTCGAGGTGTTGCGCGGTACAGGCTTTGTGCACGTAGCTTCCTGAGGAGACGCAGGTAAAGATGTGTTTTAGAAACAAGCAGGTTTGGAATTGATTTAGACGTGTGGTGTCTTTGGGTGCTTCTGTCTTGTACTGTCTCTCGTATATGGCAACGTCTAGGCTGTCATCTGCCTTTTCCTGTAGGCTAGAGTTGCGATTGATGCTCGTTATGCCGGGATTGGGGTCAAGAGCCCATCTCTTACATAGTTGATGTTTATGGGATTGTGGCGGTTAAAGAATGTCATGGGCGTTTTACATCTAAGTTGTTTCAGTGACTCTAACATAAGTATTGAACTGTATTTTGTTGATACTGAAGATGACACTTATTTTTACATACTTGTACCCAACTTACTGTTTTATCTTTTTCTTGCAGTAATAAGTGTGAGACATTCCCATTGGCTACACGGCTTAATATTGTGTGTGTGGGACTCTCTCCAGATGGAAGTCTTGCCATACTAATTGATGAAGGTACTTTCATAAAGGAGGCATTTGTTTTATAAAAGAATGAAATATAAATATAGCCTGAATAGGAAAGTCTGTAATGCTACATATTCAGCCTTAACATAAATTAGAACTGCTCTGCTTTAAAAATTATGTTAGAATTTCTGGGGAAGGTATCATTATTTACGGAACTTACAAATAACTTATTTACGGAATTTAGAAAGTGACTTGTAATTTATCAAAATTTTTCTTCTTAATACTGTTAAGCCCACTGCCTTGAAAAGTTTCTGAGGAGGTACCGTTTCCTTTTCGCTCCTCTTTAAGGAAAGAAATTAAGCTTGCTAGGGTTATGGTTTCTTTGAGAAACGGATTATTACCATCATCCTTCTTTTCTGCCCTTACAGAGGGAGCCGCCTTGCTTGTCAGTTTGATTGGTAAATGTGTGATACATCACTTTTATTTTCACAAGCCAGTTCACAGTGTCAGCTTTTCCCCTGACGGCAAGTAAGTAACATATGCATGCTTTAGAACAAAACAACAGGAACTACCCAATAAACTAGTTGTAATTATTAAGACATTCAGACCAATCTGTGGATGATACCTATTGGTTAACGTAGGGGGGATTTTTAGCTGATCAGGGTTACTTTATCTGTAAAGTTGAGAGGGGAAGAAAAGCAAAGTCTTGGAAGCAGATACTGGCAGGAAAGTTGCTTGTCGCAGATGTTGTCTGTCTATGGTGGGATTCTTAGAAACATAGAAGATTTGCTGAGAGTCTTAACTGTTTTAATGCCTTGTAGGTAAGGTGAAAGAGCCCACGGTAGGGACAGTCAGTGCTGCAGAGTTGCGTGATGGCACTCATGGCGGTGCAGTTTCACTGCTGACTTGGGTTTGTCTAAGACAACTGTGCTATTGAAAGAGGCAGTTCTCTGAATTCAGTGCTGCTTTTCATGTCCCTTGACTGCATGGTCACAGAGCCAAAGTGTGGTGACATAAATGTTAGAGGCATCAGAAGGGCGAGAGGAAAAAGTGCGGGGTTCCCCTTTTGACACCATTCCTCAGCTGGATTGACTTAAAGTAATCATGAATGAGTTTTTGCATGAAACTTGGAGTCACAGTTCTGTGTTAAGGAATATACTGGCAACAGGACCAGATTAGAGGATATGTGTAACAGGGGTGCAGATGCTTTTGTGTTTGTGAAAGTGGCTGATACATGGGGGTGAAGAGAGGTTGAAATAGAATATCCTGTTTTGAATGTTTGAACTTTTTCTTCCTTTGTGAGAATTAGAGAATAAATATTTTCTTACTCAACTTAAGTGATTTTTACTGAACATTTTCTGTCTTATAATGTGTAAGGTATACCTGTGTTCATGAAGTTGGAGGATAATATCAATCTGCAAATAATTTTTAATTCAAAAGCAATCAATATTTATCACTTCAGTAATGCAGAAACCTTTTTAACATTGTTTTCTTTCATTGTATTGCAGTCTGTACAGAACAATTGTTTGCTTTAACAACTTTGTGTGCAATCACACTTTTTCCCCTGCCGTATGACAGGAAATTTGTGATTACAAAAGACAACGTTGCTCTTATGTACCATGCTCCTGGGAGGAAACGAGAATTTAATGCGTTTGTTCTGGACAAAACTTACTACGGTCCATATGATGAAACAACTTGTATCGACTGGACTGATGATTCCAAGTGAGTCGTTAAACTAAAGCACTGCCTACCTGCTCACGTTGCTAATATTTGTAGGCATGTTGCAGTCCATTGTCTTTGCTCTGAAGCATTGTACTACTAGCTTTGAAAATTCTTTTTGGCTCTTCTGTTTCTCATTTTATCTTTAATTTAAAAAAATACTATAACTAGGCAGACTAGAAAGTATGATAAGCATGTATTAGGGATCAACAATGCATTTTTGCTTGAAAATACCTAGTTATCTATAAAAGGAACATATCTTAGGAGTGTGAGCATGGTTGGCCTTTTGAATGTATTTAATCCCATCTACCTTTGCTAGGTTTGCCAACCTCCGTTTACAACTCTGTTACGTGTAAAATTACTTTTAAAGGGGTGACTGGTGTCTTCGCATTCAGAACGTTCTCCCCCTGGTGAAGAGTTTTTCAAACCTGTGTTCTAATTCAAATTGCCTTTTCTTTTGTAGATGTTTTGCAGTAGGGAGCAAGGACATGTCTACATGGGTGTTTGGAGCAGAACGATGGGCAAACTTGATCTACTACTCACTTGGAGGGCATAAGGATGTAATAGTAGCCTGCTTTTTTGAAGAGAACAGTCTAGATGTATGTATAATCACACAACGTTCTTGAATTTTAATATTGAAATAGTTGACGCAGAATCTTATCTGTAGATAAGGATGCTGACTATCTTGAAAGTAGCTCAGAATTTAGAAAATACGTAAGTTATATGTCTCTCAACTCCTCCACTGTGATGGGGAGTTTACAATTCTGTGAGCGTTTGAAGAAATAAACTTTAGAAGGAGAGTAAGTTATTTAAAACTACTCCCCTAAAAAGTTGTAATTTTAAATATGAAAAAGTTAATTAGCTGTAATACCAATTGATAATCAAATTGCCTTTGGTCTTTACCTGCCATCAGATAATTTTTTTTAAAGTAAATCACCAGTTCTCAGGACAAGTGAATTTTCCAGATGAAGGAACCTTGAATTCTAGAGGACTAAATAATATATTATCCTAATAATAAACAGTGCAGACTTGCTAACCCTTCTGCAATTCTTTATTCCCAACAAGGCAGCAGAGTACAAAACATACGTTTCTGTGTTTGTGTTCTAGCTGTACACAATTAGCCAGGATGCAGCACTCTGTGTGTGGCAGTGTGATACAGAGCTTGATGGTTTGAAGCCCAGGCTCCCTAAAGATGCAGCTAGGGAAAAGAATGCAGAAAACAATGATGAAGAGTTTCTTGAAGAGCCGAAGGGTGAAGAAATTCATGGAAAAGCCAACCCAAATGAACAAGAGACTAGAGATAAGGTTAAATATTCACGTGTTGCAAAGTAAGTGATTTTCAGCTTTCCAAAGACAGTTACTGTTGCGATTTACCATATTGGGCTTTTTTCACCTTTTATCACTCATTCAAAGCAGTGTAAAACTCTGCCCAGGATTTAGTAATTTACTATAAATCTCATTTTAAATAGTTTCTGTGAACACGTGTTTGTTGTACCTTGACTATATGAAGGGTGTTACCCTTCACCTTCAGAATAACAAGTCAGTATAATTTTAAGGATATAAGAAATACTGACTTACAGTGTATGTTTTAGCATTTGAAACTCAAAAA
Organism: Burhinus oedicnemus; assembly: GCA_008921705.1. NCBI lineage: Eukaryota > Metazoa > Chordata > Aves > Charadriiformes > Burhinidae > Burhinus > Burhinus oedicnemus. The sequence goes on from VFFE01006187.1 coordinate 179,650, forward strand.
GTGTAATGAGATCTTCAGTACAGTATCCTCTAGTTAAGTCAAAGCTAAAGCTTTGAGGTCTTTCAAGAAGAGATTGGTTGTCTTCAAGAGGTCACAGTGACATTTGATAAAGATAGCTCATCAGCCTCTTTGGTAAAATACTTGGAGATGCCTTCCGAAAAGATATGTCCACATCAAAGGAGACGTGGCTTGCAAAGAATAATCCAGTGTAAGATAGTTGCAGCATTTAGCTTTGCTTGAAGAAGGATAATGTTCGTAGGCCGTCTCTTGTCAGTGGAGTGAGGGGGACAGTATGCATACAGGGGCTGATTGGGAACACCTGACATCAGGCTTCTGTTCTCAGTCTCTCTGACTAAAGGAAGTATAAAGAAAGTGCCCTACCCCAACCCATGTTGGAATTAGCCTCAGGGAACAGCACCTCCAGACTGAAGGAATTTCAAGTATACAACTATTGTGGATAATGTTCAGATGCTCTTTTATTTGATCATCATGTGGTGCTTACCTGTTTAGTTCCAGTAAGAGCTATAGATACAACAAAACTGAGAAAACCTTCACCAGGCATATTTTGCTTATGAAACAATAGTCATAATAGTCCCCACTTATGAGGGTCACCCATATTGGCATTAAGTGATGGGAAGGAAATGCACAGTGCAGTTCCTCTGAGGTTAACTTTTAGTCCCTCTCATTGCATGTGATCAGATGTCACTTCTGATAATCAGATTACGGTAGCAGCTGTAAACATTGAGGGGAAAAAAGAGAATTAGCTTTCACTAGCTACATAAAGTACATATATCTGGCAATTTCTGGAACCACTGCTTTTTCAGTTTTATTGTAGGATACCTTTATCAAAATATTTGAGCTATATTGAAATGCAGCTATAACAGCATGCTTTTCTTTTGCATTGCTTGCTTTTTTCTTATTTCTTTGATGCCAGGTATTTTTTCAATAAAGAGGGAGATTTTAATAACCTGACATCTGCAGCTTATCACAAGAAAACACACCTTTTAGTCACTGGTTTTGCCTCTGGAATCTTTCACCTCCATGAGCTTCCAGATTTCAATCTGATCCACTCCTTGAGGTGAGGTGTGGGGTTTTGTTTGGGGTTTTTTTGTTTGGTTTTGTTGGGGGGGTGCATTTTTGCGTGGGAGGTTTGTTCGTTGTTTGAGAACACGCCATGTTTAGTAGTGAAGGATGAATAATCAGCACAGAAATTTTAAACATGAATATCTATTTAGTATTGTAATTTCTGGAAAGGCAGAATCATGGTTAGATTTATGCATGCAACTCCATTCCATAGCTAATTATGAAAAAGTGAGGTCTGAATGAGGAACGCCCGAGTTGTTGGCTATAGATTTCTTACGTTGTCAGTTTCTTTGTAGAAAATAAAAATAGTATCTGGGAAAAAAAGTTCTGCATATGTAAAACTAACTGGAAATCGTCTCTAAGTTGAAAAATAAAAACATAATTATTTTCCATTGCTGTATGATGTTAGCAAAAGAATGCATAAGAAAAAAATTGGTTTTTTTCTGGAACGTGGGGAGTTTTAGTCTGTACTGGTAAGCACGTCTTTGTTTGGGATGTAGATACTCAATCTTTATTCCAAGTAAGGCAGTATTGTCTGTTTGATGTTTTTGAGTATAATAAAGGAAAGAATTTGTATGCTGCTTTTGATGTTACAGTGAGAGAGAAATTCAGTAAAGTAATCAAAGAACTTGCTTGAACAGAGGAATTAAACCCTAGATTTGAAGTTTTATGACCCAAGGCATGAAAATGCAAGTTTGTTTATTGTGTAACTCTTACTTCAGTATTTCAGACCAAAGGGTAGCTTCTATTGCTATCAACTGTACTGGTGACTGGATTGCCTTTGGATGTTCAGGTCTGTAAATTTTTTTGGTCTGTATTAATGGAAAAATGAGGAATGTTATGGGCATGCAAGCCAAATTTCTCTTACTCTTCTTGAGTCCAAATGTTAAAGTTTTGTTAATTTATAGTCTCATCTCTGTAGGGTCTAGATACAGCGAAGCAAGTCCTCACAGAATTCTTATGAATCAGAGAAATACTTTGCTGACAAAGGAAAAAAAAAGAAAAAGGAAGCAATTACACTTAAACCATATGTGAAAACTAGCAGAATTGGGATAAAGCCCATATCCCTTGAGTATGATTTATCTGTAGTGTAGTTCATAATATGCTTTAATTTTGTGCCATCTTGCTTCCTTTGATGCTTGTTGCAGGTCCTTTTACAAAGCTACCTGGATGTTCCAGCATTCCCACTCAGTCTGTAATGGTTTGCATGGTAACCAAGATTATACCTTTATATGCAGCCTGGTTTTCTTTCCAGCTAATTTATTTTAAAAACAGAAAAGAAAAAAAAAAAAAGTAATTACCATCTCCTTTGTATTGGAAAGCCTAAGGTGATCTTGGGTATCCAGTGCAGTGACCAGTAAGTAAGGCCAGTTGCCAGTCAGATAGTTAGACTGTCTTCAAGGTAAAACCACACTGTTTGGGCTTTACGTTACTCTCTGTCACTATTTTTGAAACGTAATTTTGGTTTGCTTTACATGCTGAAAAAAAAAATAAATTATGAATTGTCATAAACATGAAAATACAGTTTGTCCTAGAATAATCCTGATTTTTGGCTGTTTATCAGCATACATCTGTTTGTTACCAAAGCTGATTTATAGCATTGCTGTTGTAATACTGAGGATGTGAAACCCAGTAACAGCTCTTGATTGTTGAGGAAAGTTGCTTTGAACTTAAAAAATGAAAAGCGCTTTTATTAGGATTGGTATGTGTATAGTGCAACCTGTCTGCCTAAACTTTTTTTTTTTTAATGTTGCATGCAATTACATGTTTTGTGGCTTGCATTTGCAGAGTCTCATAATTGTATTCATAATTCTGGTTAATTCTTTTCATGTGTTTATAGGTTTGGGTCAGCTCCTGGTGTGGGAATGGCAAAGCGAGTCCTACGTGCTGAAGCAGCAGGGGCATTTCAACAGCATGGTTTCATTAGCATATTCTCCAGATGGACAATACATAGTAACTGGAGGGGAGGATGGAAAAGTAAGTGAGGCAGTATTACTGAAATATGAGTTTTAAATCTGAATAACATAGTTAGCAGCTTGAATTTCCCTTTTATATAGAAAGCCCTGTTACTGTAACTGATACAGACTTTTCTTAATATAAAATCATAATTTTTTGTCCTCACTTTTCTTAAGTGTTTTGATTTTTCTCTCTAGAGTATATATATTTTGATTTATTATTACTGGTGTCCTCTGCAAGTTGCATCACTTATCCTTTTCAGCAGGTGATTTTTTTTTTTAATTGTTACAGATGCAGTCACCATAAACACAAAAAGATCTAATTCATCAAATATTAATTTATGCGTGCTTATGGTGGTTCCATTTTATTTTTAGGTGAATGAACTTCAGTCATCCAAATTCATGCCCTTTTAATAATTGGTTTTGATGTAAAATTAATTTCACATTATTTATAAAAGTGCAACTCCTAAAGAGATTTTTCTGAAATGTACCATTGCAGAAGATTGTTGTTTAAAAGAAAAATTAGCTTCTCATAAATGACTTGTATTGAAATGGTAGGCTATGTGTACAGGTACTGTTGTTTTTATTTTTTTTTCAAAAAGGTGTTTTGTAGAGTAATCCCACAATTTCTTGGCCTGTAAATGGGACAAAGATAGTATCTTATTTCCTATCAAAACTTCTGAATGTCAGAAAAAAGACCTTCCACTTCATGGTTTCTGTCATTCAGACTCAAAATTGTCCAAACCCCGGAAGTCTTAAAATGCAGATAGCTAAAAACATAACTTTTTTGTTCAGACAAAAATAAAAAGATTGAAATATCATCTGAATTGTAACTTTTGGAATAGCGTCACAGTTGGTTTTAAATTTGACACTTATCTGTGGACAGTGCAAAGCTTGGGAGCCTGAGATGCTCACGAAGTGCTATAGCTTTCCTTGAACATTAACTTTGTTTCAAAAAATTTTTTTTTTGTGTCTGTCTCCACTTAGAGTTTCATGTTGTACACATGTATTTAGGGGTTTAAGGATAAGCTGTAGCCTGTTTCCCTCACTTGCACAGAATTCCTTACTGATGGTACTGACAGTCCTTTATGCTACTGCAGAGTTCTAGGACTAACTTTTCTTTACTCTTCTGCTGCCTAACCTTATTTTCTCTCTGAACTGATGGTGGAGATTCTAAGAAGGCTTTTCTTGTCTCCCTTGCAGGTGAAAGTGTGGAACACTTCAAGCAGCTTTTGTTTTGTTACTTTTACAGAACATACCAGTGGTGTAACTGCTGTAACTTTTACTTCCAATGGTTATGTCATTTTGAGTGCTTCCCTGGATGGAACAGTGCGTGCCTTTGATCTACACAGGTAAGTCTTTATAAAGCTTTTGTGTATCATTTAGTCTTCAGCTTTCACCCCCCAAAATACAGCGAACTGCAGATTGCTTGTTTCAAGTTGAAGTTGCAAAAATGTGAGTACCGCTTCATTGATTTTTTTGGTTCAGCCTTTGATTCAAATTTGGATAGTAATTAGAAATCCTGTCATTCCATCCAGTTACTGTGAAGAAAAATCTGGAAGAACTTTTCTCAAAGAAGCTGGAAATCCAGTAAGATCATTGGCTCTATTGCTCAAATGGTGCCATGATTTATTGCACCTGTCTAGCAGAATGTTTGCCATAGTTTTAGTGGTTGAGCCATTATAATACAACTGTGTAGAGAACTGGATGTGTAAACAAGCCTGTGTTTTCTAAAGAAGGGACATATGCTATGTAGTACAAGAAAGCTCTTCTGTTTGAGTATTTTTGACTGCTGTTTCTGCAGAGTTGTTAACCTTTTTTGAATCTTGGAATCATGCTGAGGCATTGTGTCTAATTTTATACAAAGAATATTTTTTTCTGTAGATAGTTTAAAAGACTTTACAAGTAAAATTAAATCCTTTTTTAAATATGTTCGTAAAATGTATGTTTAAATCTACCTAAAATGTTTTAATAATTTATTTTCACATTTACAACAGATACCGCAATTTCCGTACCTTTACTTCTCCGCGACCAAGTCAGTTCTCTTGTTTAGCTGTGGACTCCAGTGGTGAGATTGTGTCAGCTGGTTCCCAGGATTCCTTTGAAATTTTCATCTGGTCAATGCAGAGTGGGAGGCTGCTAGATGTAAGGACCCATAATGTTGCAGGGCTTGAATTTAACACGTAATATAGATTGTGATTATAATAAGTAACTTTGGGATTAGTCGGAGGGCTTTAATACAACACGAAGTGTTCTGTTACATTTATATTCAAGAACTGGAGCTACACCATGTTACTCTTGGCAATTTCTGATTTATTGCATGGAGGCTATCCTGGATTTTTGTGGGAAATAGTTTTTAGAATTTTTGAGTAATGAGCTCTTTATAGCTGATGAAGTAACACCAGTATTGCTGAGCTAACACATGGTCATGAGAGTCTGTTATGGTTTGAGGAACCCACAACAATTTATTGTCGTTTAGACAGTTATTCTATCACCTGATGACCCCTCCCCACCTGGGAAAGGGAATCAGGGAAAAAACATAAAAACCCAGGGGCTGAAATATAAACAGATTTAATAGAATTAAACTAAATAATTAACATTAATAATACTGAAGAACCAGTATTGATCCCGATAGCAATACAAAATACACAAGGATTATACTCAGCCAATTCTACCAGTGGGAAGCTGTGCACTCCCAGCAGTGGGCAGCAGATGTCGGACACTGTGAGCACTACGGCTTTGGGAGGAAGGGAAGGCCTCAGGAGTCCGGCACCAGGGCGAGAAGTTCTAAGGATTGCAGCTATCAAGGAAGAGAGAGAACTCCTCAGCAAACTTTCTAATTTATATTGAATGTGATATTCATGGTATGAAATAATCCTGTTGGCCAGCTTGGGTCAAGTGCCTGGGTCTCGCTCCTCCTCGTCCCTGCACCTGGCTAGCTTGAAAACATTGAGGCATTAAAACCTACACACCACAGCTGGCTATGAAGTAAATATTTTCACAAATTCAGACCCTAGAGTCTTCTAAAAGTGCAGTTTTCCTAAGGGTTAGAAGAGACCTTGCTGAAAAGTAAAATTACCAAAAGAGAAGTTAGTCTTGTGTCGCTCACGCCAGGACATTGTCTTTCATCCAGTAGTAGTTTAGAGATGTTCATTTCTACATGTTTCTGCAGGTAATGAAGAAATTGTAGGTGCTCTCCTAAGATCGATACATATTTCTTTTGTAGAAGGTTCTTATTGTGTAGGGTGAGAAAGCTATTAAGTTAAATCCCCACTGTATTGCTGCTGGTTTGAAAAGCATTCTCTTCAAAGTAGATACAATAAAGGAGGGACACTACTTCTGAGCAAATCAAACTCACTTGCTGTTTTCAATTCTTAAGCATTATTGTATGTCTTGTACAAGTAGATGAACTCAGCGATTCATATATTTAATTTGGCATAGCTGTTGAATACAGATCACTATAGTAACCCACCATATTCTTGGGTGAATCTCCAGAGTTTTGAGTTTAGTTTCTTTCCTTGATTTCTTCTGAGAGGAGTAGGAGCTCCATGCTATAAAAATCTGTATTACTCTTATTTATGTAACAGGTTTTATTAGTGGTTTTTTCACAAATGTTTTCACCTGCAGGATATACTGAATTCTCAGAGCAATGACTTGCTTTTTCACAGTTGGTCTGATTGTTCTGATAAGGGCAAGGGGCGGAAGCGCACCCTATTCCTAAGTCTTGGTCTCTGAAGAGACTATATGTGTGCATAAGAGTGGCTGTGGATGCCTATGCAGTGCTAGCACTACTGTGAATTTTTTTAAAACTTCTGAAAATAGAAAGTTGACAGTCGCTGGTGTGTATCATGCCACATGTCCAAAAGTGACCTCAAGCATGTGTGGACAAGTTAGGTGCGGTTTCATTGTTGTATTTAGAGTTTACTGAACGCAGACTACATGTATTTCAGTTTCTTCCACCTAATTCCGTTTTATTTTTTCCTTTTTTATTAGGTCTTATCAGGTCATGAGGGCCCCATCAGCAGTTTGTCCTTTAACCCCATGAAGAGTGTTCTAGCTAGTGCCTCTTGGGATAAAACTGTCAAGTTATGGGATATGTTAGACAGCTGGAGAACTAAGGAGACACTCATACTGAACTCGGATGGTAACCTTTATTTCATCTTAAATCAAATATAAAAATATTACCAAAAGTATTTCAAGAATGAACAACAGACACGTCAAATACAGACAGACTTATTCTTGGTAATGAAACCCAAAAGTTCGGATAGTTCTCTATAGTACTTAGTTAATAGTGCAAGAAATCTTTTTTGATTTAATACTAACTCTAGTTTTATAATTAACAGTGTTGTCCAGAGAAAACGTACAGTCATACTTTTTACTCTTAAGCTTTTTCTGGTAGTTGAGGTAAGATCTTAGAAAAATATAGGGTATTTTCTTATAAAAAGATCTGACTGCATTTTTAACTGTTAATTAAATTCTTTGTAGTTCTTGTTGTTGCTTTCCGTCCTGATGGCAAGGAGCTTGCTGTTGCTGCTTTGAATGGACAGATAACATTTTGGGATCATGAAAATGCAGTGCAAATTGGCTCAATTGAGGGAAGGCATGATCTTCAGATGGGAAGGAAGGAGCTTGATAAAATAACAGCCAAACAAGCAGCCAAGGGAAAGTAAGTAAATGAGATTGCAGTGAAAAGAGGGTGCCACACTGGCTTTTGCTTTTGAATTGTTTCTTTCAATTTGTTTTTTATGTGAGGATTTCGGAGTGCGTCTGCTGTTCAAATGTTTTGATACTGATGATGAATTTTAAAAGACTGCCTGAGTTAACATCTGAATGGATTGTTTTTGTCTTTTGCTGTGCTCACCCGCTGATCAGCATCATTCTGAGTATTCTTTTTCATCAATTACAAACTCGGGTTGCCAGCATAATGTTAAGCTTCTCACAACAAGTTGTTCATTGGTTAAATGTGATAGGTTTTTAAGTGGATATCTTGTTATGTAGGTACTAGTATGTAACTATTAGTGTGTAGAAACTGTTACGTTTTTAAAAAAACGTAAACATGCTGAGTGTTATTCCACCTTACTGTCCATGTGAAGTAAAGTTTAAACGCAAATTGAATTTGTGTGCTGTCAGAAAGTGTAATATAGAAGTCATGTGTTTCATTCTTCTCTTTCTCCCTTGAGTCCCTCTTTTTCTTTTCCCCCATATTGCTTCCCCTCAAAACAAAATGAAGAAAAGGAAACAATGACTTTTTGGAAAAAAATACTCTTATTTGTTTGGTGATGAGCTCTCAACCATTTCTTTAAAACATGCCATGACGTTTTTTCTCTAGCTTTTCTCACCATCCTTGGTGTTGGGTAGGGTGTAGTTGAGAGCTCATTCATTGAGCTGCGACTCAGAAGTATGAAAGTACTTCAGAAAGCTGTTGAAGTTCTAAGTTTGTGATTCATAGTAAAGCACCAAGTACTTGTTTGTGGTAAATGGTTTTCTGTGTTAAGTACGTATTGTGTGAATGAAGATCTCCACTTTTTCCATGGAATGGTTATTCTTCCGTGTCTTCACACTGTACTCATGTCTTTCAGCTTGGATGTGGCAGTGAAATTAACTACTTTCTCTTTTTCTTTACTAGATCTTTTACTACGCTGTGTTACTCGGCAGATGGTCAGTCTATTCTGGCAGGTGGATTGTCAAAATTTGTCTGTATATATAATGTCAAGGAACAGATTCTTATGAAAAAATTTGAAATCTCATGCAACTTTTCTTTAGATGCAATGGAGGTATGTGACCACAGGACTCAGGTTTTTTCATTTCATCTCCCCACCTCCAATACTTTGGTTTTGGTATAACATTTAATCTAAGTGGGATTCATGAATCTTTTGTTAAATGTGGGTTTGTTTTCTTGGTTTTGGTGTAACATTTAATCTAAGTGGGATTCATGAATGTTTTGTTAAATGTGGGTTCGTTTTCTTGGTTTTGTGCAAGAAAGTGGTAAGGAAATACTTCTCAGAAAACAAAATTAATTCCTGACACTCAGCTAACTAAAGTCTTGCCATATTGCAGTGTGTTTGTATGGAATGAGCAGAACTCTTAAGCATAGTTAAGTCAGTTGGCACTTAACTTAAAATTGAAGAGAAAATATGAAAATTTAAATCATCAATGTTTTGTACTAAGCTAACTTTCCCTGGGTGTCAGTTGCTTGTTAGCAAAGACAGGAAGGATTTTATTGTGGACACAGGAGAACATCACTGAACTTTACAAACTCAGTTTCTGAATATTGGCAAATGCAAAATTAAGTTCCTTTAAAAGTAAAGTGAACAATGAAAAGCATCAGAAGGCAAAAATTCCAGTAACCCGTCTTAACATCCCCTTAGCTGGAAGAACAACATTATAATAATACAAAACCACAGTTTAAACTGAGTTGTGGCGTTCTGAGGCCTTAAGACTGAAGCAGCCTGATCCTCATCTGTGGTCGGACACTGTTGCCTGCTGTTGTGAAATTGTCAGTTTTCTCCATGATTTTGGAAAAACTTTTGGAAGAAAGAGCAAAGAAATAATAACTAAACTCCTGAGTGTTATTGAGAATTTTCAGTTAATACAGATGTTTGATATGAGATTCAGTGCAGTGAATGGAACTTGTATGTTTTTCTAGGAGTACTTAGATCGGAGAAAAATGACTGAATTTGGCAGCATGGCTCTGATTGATGAAGGTGCTGGAGATGAAGATGGTGTTGCTATTCCTCTTCCTGGAGTAAAAAGAGGTATGACTTTTGGCTTTGCTGTCTTGTTACTAGTTTTATGCGGATCAAAACCTTTGATGCAGAGTCAATACCAGATAGGAAGGGTTTGAATTGTTCAGCTCAGTTTTAAAGTTAGGATTACCTGAATATTTTGTAGCCTCAGGGATCTGTTACACAAGTCGCCAGCTGTTGTATGGTGGGTCCTTTTGCACAGCAGATGCAACAGGATACAGAAGGTACTGTGGTCTCCTGGATATGGAACCCAGCAGTCCTGATTTCATTTTCAAAGAGCAAAATTCAGTCCCACCACGTATTTTACCTGTAAGCTTTCTTGGACATGGACTGTCCCTTACTTGCCTTGTCTTTAACTCTGCCAGGTTTTGGCATGTTCCGTGTTATTTTTCAGCATAATGATAACAGCATAGTTAGAGTTGATAGCTAGACCATAAACTTTTGGTTAACATATTAAATCACTTCTAAACTTCTATTTTAGGTGACATGAGTTATCGACACTTTAAACCAGAAATAAGAGTGACTTGCCTGCGATTCTGTCCCACAGGTGAGTACTGACAGTTAATGAAGGATTTTTTTATTGCATGTAAAACAAGCAAAAGAGTAGAGCATTGGAGGAGTAATAATGAAGTACAAATACCTTGGAGATGGTCTCTCCAGATGTTACACAATGCTGCTAGGTTAGTAGTCTAGTTTCCCATGCAGTGGATAGTTAGGAAACTGAAGTGTACATCACTTTCAGCTGGTATTTTTCACAAGCATTGTGATTGCTGACAGGTCCATCAATGATGCATGGTTTCCACTTCTTGTAAGCAATGAAGGGTCATCTATTTATCATTAGTCTTCTGTTTCCATCCTAGAAAACACAGCTTTGTTCTTAAATACTGTTACTTCTCTTCTAGGACGAAGCTGGGCAGCCACCACCACAGAGGGTCTTCTTATCTATTCACTGGACTCTGGGCTAATTTTTGATCCTTTTGAGCTGGATATTGATATCACACCCAGCAATATACACAAAACACTGCTTCAGAAGGAATACACTATGGCTATCATCATGGCCTTCAAGCTGAATGAAAAGAAATTAATTCAGGAGGTCATAGAGGCTGTACCTAGCGAGGAGGGTAAGTGGATCTTCCGTGAAATTTGACTGAGCCAGCTGTGAGCGGACGTGTAAGCCAAATAAGTTGAAGTGTAAAGGGTAGAGATTAGCTGGGAGGGGAGGTTATAACTGATATTTAAGGACTTTCTACTGTAACTGAACACTAAAGAGGAAGGGATGGTATTTTGTAAAAAAAGTAGACTTTTGGGGGTTAACTTATGCTTTAATTTTACTGCATGCTTGTCTAGTGACTTCTGAACATGGAATTTTATCAGGTCTGGATATGCAAGTAAAGTTTTTGGGTGTCAGTTCTCAGAGGCAGCTGATCTTAGAATGGCGCAGCAAGTTTAATATCAGTTACCGGTGTGCCTGTGTGATGAAGGCAGTCAACTGGATACTGGGCTGTGCTGTCAAGGATGTAGTCAGCAGTTTGAGGAAAGTGATTTGTCTTCTCTATCGAGCACTTGTGAGACCACATCAGAGTACTGTGCCTAGTTTTGGGCTTGCTGGTACAGGACAGACATCGATATTCTGGAGCATCTGGTGGAGGGCTTGGAAAAGGATTGGAAGGCCAGAGTGCATGACAGCTGAGGAGAGGCCTAAGGGACCTGGGTTGCTTCAGTTTTTGGAATAGAAAGGGAAAACTTTTACTGTCTTCAGGTGCCTAATGGGATGTTAGAAAGAAGGCAGAACCAGACTTGGAGTTGCACAATGGTGCGACGAGAGGCAACAGACCTCTTGTAACATGGCAAATTACAACTGGATTTTAAAAACAATAATATTATGTTGAAGGTAGTCAAATACTGCAGCAGGTTGACAAGGGAGGCAGTGGAGTCTCCATCCTTGGAAGCGTTCGCACTCAACTGGATAAAGCTCTGTGCCAGCTGCTCTAAATGAGTCTTGCTTTGGACTTCCAAAATTTGGAGCAACTCTGCAACTGTCAGCCTCTAGAAGTTCTGATGATTTTTGTTCCTTTAGTTACAGTGTTTGTTAAATTCGTCCCTCTAAACAAATGTAAATATGGTCCTTATAGAGAGCTATGTTCACACAAACCAAACAGATTGTTAAGTGTCAAGCTTTTTCTAACAAGAGACAGATGTTTTCACAATTGTGAAGTCAGAAACAAAAGGAATCGGTAAGATGTCACTTAGCTTTGGAGGACATTTACTGAAGTCATTCTTTAGCACCCTTTTCATCATCTTGATAACTCATGTGCACATTCATTAGCTATATATGGTAGACACAACCTTAAAAATAAACTTTCAGTAGTGTATTCTACTTAACTTCGTAACTCCATTAACAGTTCCATCATAGTAACTTTAAAGTATGTTTTCTTAGCCGTACCTCACTTGTTACCCCAGTGAAAGGTACTTATTTCCTTCAGTGTTTCATGTCTAACAAATAAAAATTCCTTTTATCTAGTCAAAACATGCTCCAGTCTGAAATCAGATGTGTTGCCAGCCAACCACTTTGTAGCATTTTCTTACCTTATTCCCTGGGTAGCAAGCCTGATAATTATGGATGTCAGGGTAAATCATCTTTTGCATACCTGTGTTGGCATAATGGTGTTTGCCTTCGTCTGGCAAAACTTAGCTCTCTTTTACTGAAGTTAACCAAAACTCCATGTACACAGGCAAGACTGGGTAAGTATGCAGGTGGCAAAGTGTCAGGAGCACAGGAAATTTCAGGGAAATTAATCCATTGTTAACAAATTAATGTGTGCCTGTTTCTTTAAAAGCAGAAAACTTTTTTCACAGTTAAATGTTACTTAGGCTAGTTGAGGTGGCTGCAGAGAATAGGAGTTGGTTATTTTTGAGAGGATTATATAATGAGGTCATCATAGTTATATGTGAGATTATTTTGAATGCGCATAAATCATGGTTCTTTGTGCTGCACAGTTGCTAACAGCATTAAGACACTTCGTCTGTGAGCAGGTGACTTTGCTGTCTTTTCAAGTATCCTTTATTGCCTCTGATTATTATGCCTAACTAGTTCCACTGAATACAGAAATTCGTATGAAGTCAGAAGCAACAAGACTTCAATAAAGTCTAGTTACACCGAAAGAGGAAGAAAGGATGGAAGTAAAAGTTCAGAAGGAGAGATGGTGGGGAGAGTATTCTTGTAAGAGGAAGAACTTGGGGAGGGGGAGGAGTTAAGTTCTTGCTTCGAAATAGAATAGCAGTTGGAAGGCTTAAAGAGGAAAGACTTGCCTCCTGAGAGAGACTGTGGTACTGTACCCTGAAATACAATATTAAGTATCAAATAGTTGCCAAGATGGTGCTTTCTTCTCCTTCCTTGTATGCTTTCCTGTGCTGTCTTTCATGTTATTCCAAATAGTAATTCAGCTGTTAATGTCTATGAGCTTTTTTTCTTTCTGCACAGTTGAAGTTGTCTGCTCGTCGCTCCCAGACCTGTATGTGGAGAAAGTATTGGAGTTCCTGGCCTCTGCATTTGAGATATCCTGTCATTTAGAGTTCTATCTTATTTGGGCTCATAAGTTGCTCATGCTCCATGGACAAAAACTGAAAACAAGGTGAGATCTTGTGAAAGTCAAAAAGCTGACAAGCATTTTAAAATACCTGTCAGTTTGAGGTTTTTAATGAACAGTTACTGACATTGTAGATAGATGCATATACAACAACTAAAACTACTTAATTTACATTTATTACATATACATTTAATAAATATTATTTAAATCCTTACATTTATTTATAAAATGTACATTTTAATGTAATACAGCTTCTTTCCTAACAAATGTGTATGATGGAATTTGAGTGCATAGTAGGATTTGTGAGGATAAATTGCAAAAACATTTTTCAAATATTACAGGTGAAACTGCATAGCTTGCTTACCCTGTAAATGCATAAATATTTCAAGAGTGATAGGATTTTGTCAGTTGTGGTTTTAAACGATTATACAGATTAACCATAACTGAAGGATGATGTGGAGACATTTTGTAGACTTGGCTTGCAACTACAGCATGCACTTTAAGCTTGTTAGTATTCTGCTTTCCTACATAGTTCTGTACAACTGCGCGTGCCTGCCATACGAATTATATTCAGCGCACCCATAAAGTATTGAGTTTATAGACTTTTGGGGACAAAAATAAGCAAATTTACAAATTTAAAATAGGCTGAGAGGTAATCTGAGAGGAAGTCCTGCAGGTTAAAGAAACAGTGCATTGTGTAACTCCTTTTTTCAACATGGGTATTAATGTTTTATTTACTGAAATGATGGCACAAATTTTCTCCTTTTGTTGCTGAAAAAGTAGAAGAGGACAATTTAAAACAAACTCTTCCTTGATCAGAAAGTATCGTAGTACCTGGAAGGAACTGTCATCATAACAGCAGGGAAAACTAGTTCTTCAAGCTGAAGACAAAAATTAGGAAAAAAAATTATTTCTGGCAATAATATTACTTGTATTGAGTATAATCATTGAGGGCAGAGTCAAAAGCAGAAAGTTTTTGTTTACTTAGTATTATCTTAAAACATTCATGTTTAAAAGTTAACATGTATCCTTGCTAAAATTTTCAGAACTTTTCTAAGTTCTAGATTTCCATATGTAAATATAAATGGCACTGCAAGTTGCATGTTTTCTCCATTTCAAGGTCGGTGAAGCTGCTCCCTGTGATTCAGTTCCTTCAGAAAAGCATCCAACGTCATTTTGAAGATGTTTCCAAACTGTATGTACTGTTATATTTAAAAGTTTAAATCAAAACCCTGCAAAAAAGCGTGGAGTAATTTGGGGGATGATAGTGTGGTATTAGAACTTTTGAGAGTGTCTTCTTTTAGGGATGTTTTTATTTTAGGAGAAAAATGCAATCTTGTTTCTAACATGTTGCTATTTATTTTTACAGCTGTGAATGGAATATCTACAATATTAAATATGCATTGGCTGTTTCACAACAACGGGGCATGAAACGTCTGGCAGCAGAAACATCAGTAGATGAAGATGACTTGGATTCTGGCAGTGATTATCTTATTCAAGAAGTTCCTAAAGACAATCTTAGTTCCTAGTTACTCTTCGTGGGAGGGAGAAAACATAAGACAAAGTAATTTTATGCAGTGGTATTCACTGAGAATGAGTGGCCCTCATAGTGGCATACTTTAACTCTTTTTAACAGTGTGGATGGAGTTACATGTGAGTGATAGCAGTGCAAGAAATGTAGGACAGGCAAAGTGCCATCCGTGGTGTATTTGGCGCACCCTTTGGCTGGGACAGCTTGACAGCATTGATCTCTTGATTCATTGATTTCTTTTTATATTGTTCCTGATTTCAAGTAAGACAAAAATGTATTCTTATATCAGTGAAGTTAAAACTGTGACTGGAAGAAGTGCATTTGTTATTAAAAATATATTGTACATAGACTAAGTATTATGAGTTATTTGTAATGCAGTCTTGTCATACTTTGTGAGGGACTTTTTTTTTTTAAATCCTTTTTAAAAATCATTCTTAATTGGAGGTCTACATAGTGCTCTCAACTTGTTCTAAATGTTGTTTTAATTGGTTTTAATACATACTTATTACTGGAATATTGTTAGAAATAAGTGGACCCATTTGTCTTAGTTCTATAGCTTCCAAACCTGACGAAGTTTCAATAATGAGGATAAATTATATACCCGTAACAATGAATATGGGTAAAATTTACTGTGCTATATAACCTCAGCCAAAGTTTAATTAATTAATCTGAGGTGGTGTAGTAAAAATTTGTTTGGAAATTGCCAACTCAATAATCAAACTGTAAGAGAATGTGTTGCAAAAATTTCTTTTTCTCATGAAAGCCCTTTTTTGTCTTGTATTTTTAAAAATGTTTTTATCAACGCATGAAAATCTGAAACTTTTCGTTTTCTTGCTTTTGTGAATTGGCATGAGAATTGGCTAATAACAACAGTGAGGTCCTGAACACAAAGAACTATATCCATGCTTGTGATGCTTTCAAGCCACGTTGGAAGGGCTTTGTTAATGAAGATACTGTAGATACTAATAATAAGCCAGAATTGATTTTTTTTTTTTCCAATGTATTCTGTTCTTCCGGGTTTGTTTTCCAGTCTCTTTCCACTCTTGGAAGAGAGGAGAGGTATGAATATTAAGAACTGCTGAAGGAAAAACAAAGTCCAAAATATACAGCAAACCCATAGAGTCCATTTGTAGAATTTTAGTCCATAAAATAAAGATGCAGTTACTACCTAAATAAAACACGGCAAAGTGATTTGTTTTGTTTTTCTTATGGTAAATCTTTTAAAAGTACCTTCAGTTGCTGGTGCCCCCTTCCCCCCTAACATTTTCATGGTCGTGCCAGTGTTTCAGGGTGTCTGAGGTGTGAAAGAGCTGGGCTGGAGCGATGCTTGGGGAAGATGCTCTGTGGTAGCATGTTGAGATTGCTTGTTGTTCTCCACCCCTCTGCCACCTTCTCCTACTGTGGTAGAAAGGAGGCTTTCCACCCTAGGTAGGAGGGTGGCGTAGGTGGGTAGGGAAGAAGTCGCACAGGAAAAAATTATCCATCTTGGGGTCCTTGTAAAACTGAAGTGCTTAAGCTAACGTGAAAAACATGATTGTGCTACCTGGCATAGAACATAGGTATTACTTCTTAATCCATTTTACTGTTTTTCACATACATGTTGTCTTTGCATGCTTTTTTAAAGACCGTATTCTCTTCCCAAACTGTAATCATCCTGGGACTGTCGCAGCAATAGCTTTGAGCTCTGTAAAATAGGAATTGTGCTGTTTTATGAAGTAGGCTAACTTGATCACTAAATTTACATTTGTCTCTTGGGTTTCCAGTGTTACAAAACACCGAATATGGAGAAAACGCGGCCTTTCAAAACAACAACTTAGAAACGTGGTTTGGGGTTATTTTACTCTTCACATTCAAAACATTTCTGAAGATCAAAACTTCACAAAAAGTATGTTTTAGAAAGTGCAAGAGCCTTGAGAGGAGGTGAGAGGGGTAGTGTAATACCACTTCTTGTATTTGAGGTAAGGATGTGTTCTACTCAACGTTAGTCATTTTGCTTGAGCTATAATAATAAGCTTTTAGGTTATCAAGACACATTTTATGATGCACATGAAAGCCAACAACCTTTTCCATTGTGCCCTTCTATATTTGTAGGAAGAATAATGAAAACTAAATAGGAGGTTCTAGGTCTGGTAGGTCTCAATCTTGGTGTGATCCTGGTGCACGTTGGCCCAACCTGCGAGCCTGACGCTGGCTGGTGCGGGCTGGGCTGAGTCTTCCTCCAGTGCCGGCCGAGACCGCGTCTGCAAACTTGGCTTAATTAGATCTGATCATAGAGAGCTGTCTCGATGTATTACAACAGGACTGCCTTTCCTATATGTAGCTTGGTTTCCTTAATAAAGGAGAGGAGGGAGGGCAAAAAGAAAAAAAAAGGTTTTTATCAGGGAAAGAAATTTACCAGTGATGAAACTTGGCGCTGTTTAATGTTTCTTTTATCATTCTCTTTTAAAAGCTAATACCCTATATCAGAAGATGCTAGAAAGAAAGAAATGAAGGTGTCCCTGCAAGTTGGGCCATTCATCCTATTTATTCACAGCTCTAGTCTTGGTAGCCTCTTACTTGCCCTTGTACTTCTGTGCTCCCCCCGCCGCCCTCGGCCTGCGCACACCTGTGGCTACCCCCTCTCCCTTCCAGAAGGAACCTGGTGCTGCAAGGCTTGTGTTCAGAGCAAGTCCCAAGGGTTTATTTCCATGCGCGTTTTACTTTTTTTTACTACTGTTATTGCTAAACTCGGTTACGGACGGGAAGGCGGCTGCTCCTCCCCGCCTACAGAGGGCGCCCCCGCCGGCGCCGCCAAGGGCGCAGCGGCCTCCCGGCGCGATGCGGCCTGTCCCGCCCCCCTCCAGCGGCCTGCCCGGCTGCCCCGCACCGCCGCCGGTTCCCGGCCCCGCAGCTCGCTCGCTCCACCTCCCCGCCCGGTCGCCCGCCCGGCCGCCGCCATGCTGGCCTCCTGCGGGCCGGCCCTGCGCACCGCGCTGCGGCGGGCAGCGCCCGGCGGCCTCGCCTCCTTCCACTGCTCCGCGCGGCGCCCTCGCGCCGCCCGCGTCGCTGTGGTGAGTAACGGCCGCCCCGCGCCGCGCCTCTCCGTGAGGAGGCCGCGGGCTGCGGGGGTGGGGGGGAGCCTGGGGCAGCGCAGCAGCTCCGAGGAGAAAGGGTTTTTTTTTTTCTTTTACTGCCTGGCTGTCCCCATCCATGCTCAGCACCTCTGCGGGCGGGTTCGCTCCGGCGGTGAGGCTGGTGGTGGTGGTGGGGCTTGGCGTGGCGTGGCGTAGGGCCGAGGAAAGGCTCGCCCGGTGGCCGCGGCAGCTGGAGAGCCTTGGGAGAGGCTGAAATGGAGAAGATAAAGCTGTTTAGAATTGAGTAGCTGGGAGGAAGGCAGAGCAGGAGTGGGAAGCACGTAAAAATGGGCTTCTGTGTAGTTGTTAGTGGCATGGAATTGAGTTATAAAGAGCTGAACTTGAAATAATTTACAGTGTAGTTGGGGGAGGTACTGGCAGTGTACAGGAAAATAATTAAACTGGGTTATGTCCTTCTGCATGAAGGAGGTAGAGCATGTTAAAAACATAAAAGAAAGCAAGGAGGCAGAGGAGCTACAGGTTGCCAAAGTAAAACTTAGCCTGTAGATAGCATCCCGAATGGATACACAGTTTTGAAGCTCACTGGACAGTTTATGAAGTTTGAGCTTTGTGTAGTCTTGACAGCCTAAAATGTAGAGAAACAAGAAGGCATTTACCCGCATGAGGAAATCTGTTTGGGGCAGAGTTGGCTCGGGAATGGGTGGAATGCTAGTCCAAATGTCTAAAAGCTAATTTACCAGGAATGCTGTTATTTTAGCAAATCACAGCTTTTTAAATAGACAGCGGAAAACAAATGTTACGGTTGATATTAGTGACATAAATTTCTGACTATGGTAGAAGACAGATTTGTCACGAAGCAGGTACTGAAGTAACTGAAGAGGATAGTGGTTTAGTACTTTGGTTTCAGTGAGTTTCAAAACCATTTTAAAAGTGTTTCTTACAGAAGGTAGCTTTAGCACAGTTGCTTGTATGTTTATTCAGTCTAAATTAAATAAAAGATAAAGTAAAAAAGTTGGAAAGTAGAAGGTGGCTCTTAAATATCAGAGCACTAAAATTGTAGTTAGGATTAACATGGACAGAAGAACGTTCATGGATCTTACTCATTTGGTGAAGTGGTGGGAGGATGTCGTGCCTGTGAGAGCAGAGGACTGGATGTTGTGATCTGAAAGCCCCTTCAAGTCCAGTGTTTCTAACGAAGACAGTTTCAGTTGTTTCTGTTCATGTGTCTGTGATGAAAAAAAATTTTCAAGCTTCTAAAAACAGATAAAACTAGGAGGGAAGAGAGTAAAGTTAATAAATGAATTCTCCTTAACTGAATTTTTTTCTTTCAAAACAACCAACCAAATAAAAAGAACCCCACAAGAGTTCATATATATATATATACACACACATATACACACTTTCAGGAACTAGATAATACTTTGGATTTTTTTAGTTTTGTTTTGTTTTTATAATTGCTTTTTTTTCCTAGGTTTTTAAATTATTTTTTTTTTCCTGTCTTGTACTTTGTGAAAGACTCTCTCCACGCACACAAGGATAGCTGATTGCTGTGTGCTTTTTATTCTCCAGTGTGTATAAACAAACTGAAAGTATTGTAAGTGTGGTAATAAGGAAAAGTGTGGCTAATATAGCATAATTAGATTAAAAGTGATTTAGCTATTGATGTCTGCTGCAGATACTCAGATGAAATACAGCAGCAGGTAAAATAGTTTATCCTAAGTGCCATCTCAAAGTGCACTTTGTCCCACTTCTGCTTGATGTGCATCTGGATGAGACGGTATTTCACGTGGATATGGGCACTTGATAAATAGACGTATGACACTCAGAATAACCCATTGTGTGCACAATAAAAACATACCTAAGGATATCATGTCAGTTTATTAACTCAGGAATAAATGCACAAGCCAATAAATAAACAGTAGTTATTTCTGAGACCTGTCTGTGATGGGTAGCTATAAACACGAGATGCCAGTTCTGCAGTATGTCAAATGGCAACACCAGTCCTAATAGCATGACGCTGACTGGCTTGTAAATGGCTTGTTGCCTAGTTGGTTTTTTTAGAGGATGGAGGGAGGTTTGTTGTTGTTTGGCTGGGTTTTTTTAAAATGTTACAAGGCTTGTGAAAGATCCTGTAGGAAGTTCTGTATCACCTGAAATACTCTTGATTTTCTTACTGCAGGTCCTATCTGGTTGTGGTGTCTACGATGGCACAGAAATCCATGAGGCCTCAGCGTAAGTTGCTTTATGAAACTGTAGACTCCAAAAAAGTCTCCTTTACCTTACAGCAGTCTGTTGAATTCAGTTTTGCTCTCTCTGGCCATCAGAATTGCCCTGAAAGATGTATGATGAAGCTTCACAGTTTTCTCACAGCATAATTGGGAGCTCAGGCCATGTTCTTGCAGTACTCTGATTGTCCAGAGATGCAGCGCAATGCGTGCGGTGCCAGAACAGTGAGTTTGAGAGTCTTTCCTTCAGAAACAGAAATTCAGAGCTCCAGAATCAATCTCAAGAAAGTTAAGTAAGGACTTAATTTCATAATCGCTTTGAGTTTCTGTTCCTGGGGCTAAATCTAATACTAGAATTGTTAACACTCAAGCTGAATTATTAACTCTTAGTGTTAATTGCTGAGAGATGTTTCCCCTAGACCAAGATTAAATGTACACATAGGTATCTTAATCGTGGGACTCTTCCATAACACCTGGGGACTTGCAGTGAGAACAGAAGTTTTTATTGTTCCTGGTTGCCTGTGTAAGAGCACTGAACAAAGAAACTTGTCTCTAGCCTACCTGACACTGCCTCCAAACTGAATCTCTGTTCTGCTTTGCACTTTGGTGTTACATACAGGGATTTTGCTGCTACATGCTCAGTATGCTTTGGTAGGACATGTGTTTTTCCTCTTCTTTGGTGGAATATTTGTAGCAAGACTTTGGGGCCAGATAAAGCCTCTCTTACAAGGTATTCAGCATGTTTTATCTCCATTTTTGTAGCATACTGGTACACCTTAGTCGTGGGGGAGCTGAGGTTCAGATGTATGCTCCAGATGTTCCTCAGATGCATGTCATTGACCACAGTAAAGGGCAACCAGCTGAAGCTGAGTCAAGGTAAAGTCTGTGTTTAATGTGTTTTCCATGACTGCTGAGCCTCAGTCTCTTAGGCATTCTTCAGACATAGCAGCCTGTAACTGCACTTGTAGCACTTCGCTGACTGGCTTTAGTAGCTTTATGCTAGCTGGTATTTTGATTGGAGAGAAAGTATTAAATGAGTTTTATGAACTTGATTATATACAGTACCTTAATGCCTGTGTTTCTCAGTAGCTGTATTTCAGAAGCACTGATAGCTTCATTTATTGAATACCACTGTTGTTCTTGCTTCCTCTTTCTGCTCTTCCTCTGCCAAAACTTTTTTTATGCTCTTCTGTGTGCAAATGCTTAATTCATCTCATTCTTTTATGTTTGGTTCTTCAAGGAATGTTTTAGTGGAATCTGCAAGGATTGCTCGTGGTAAAATTGCAAGCCTGGCTAAGCTTACTACAGCAGACCATGATGCCGTGATATTCCCTGGTGGATTTGGAGCTGCTAAAAACTTGTGAGTGCCGACTAAGCATTAGACTCCTCGACTAAATATTCATGATCAACTATTCATAATCAACTATGATTCACACAATAAAATCAGGAAGCAATAGATGGCCTTATTTGCTACATATCTAATCACTACTTAATAAGGAAAACTCCTTTCAAAGTCTTGGAGTTAAGTTGTGCTGTTCACAATGGTTTCCAGTCATAATTCTTACTGGCGTTGCCACGTTATAAATCTTTTGAACAATGTTGGTGAGAATTCTGGAGTTTAGATAATGCACAAGAATCCTTTTTCCCCCACCCTTGTGGTGATTCTTTTTGGGCCTGACTGAGGGAAGTGAAGGTAAAACTTAATAGTTTCATGTGTTCTTAGTGTTATTGTTCTGTTTCTTCATGTCTGCCTACCAAAAAGTCCCCTCTTGCATTAGTAACAACAAAACAACAGCTAGCTCAAAAGAAGTGTTAGCCACATGGAATACTGATTATCTTGTTACTGACCTGCCATTTTCTTGGTTTTGAGAAACCTGAATGTTACTTCCCTTTTCTTCTTACATATTTTTCTTCTTTGAAAACATTGTTTTCCACTTCTCGGTAATCCTAGAAAGCTGATTTGATAATTCTTATTTCTAGATGTTTATATCAAGTAGGGAACTTTCTGACACACCAAAGCCTTAGAAGTGAGTCATTTTGGCTAAAGCATTGATGGTCGACTACAGGCTTTTTCAACCACCTTTTAGAAACTCTTAAGTTTGTGATGACCCTTGAGAGCCAGTCTCAAGCAGATAGGCATCTCTCTTTTGTAGGTTTATACTGAGGTATGTATAAAGTTTCTTGTTGTGGCAGATCTACCTTTGCTGTTGATGGGAAAGATTGCAAGGTGAACAGAGAAGTTGAACGTGTCTTGAAAGACTTCCACAAAGCAGGCAAACCTATTGGGTACGTATGTTAGTTGGAGGGGCATTTGTTTGATAGTATGAACACGGAGATAACATATATTTTGTTGAAATGTGCAGCTGTTATTGTTGGAACTAGAAAAAGCATCTTCTGTTTTGTATCAATTGTAGTGTATTTTTTAAACTTATTTTTCAAGGTGCATGTGTGTGTAGGTGTTTGTCAAAGAAGCAGCTAAGAAAATGCTGAGTGGAAGTTGCCTTGTGATGTCTTTCAGATTTTAAGACCATGTCCATTTGAATCTTTTCAATTATGACCAAGTTTTGAAAGACTGCCGTTGTAGAATTGCTCTTGTAATTCCTTTTATTGCAGTCTTTGCTGCATTTCACCAGTGTTGGCAGCAAAGGTTCTCTCTGGTGCTGAAGTAACTGTGGGCCATGAAGAAGAGGAAGGTGGCAAGTGGCCTTACGCTGGGACTGCAGGAGCCATTAAAGAACTGGGAGGAAAGCATTGTGTGAAAGAAGTAACTATATCCTTTCCTGTTAATTTCCATGTTGAGAGACAGTTTAGTTATGTGTCATTACGGTAACAAATATACGCAGGATCTATGCTTCCCACATATGGTTTAGTGGAAATATATGGTGTATAGCAGTTAGCATGTAATACAGTGCATAATTAGAAACACGGTCTTCTGTACACAGCTGTGTAGTTAGAAGTCATTCCCAGTCATTGCCCTAGAACTCCCTTGGACACCCAGTAATGCAGTAAATGCTGAGTGAATTTGCACATGAAACTGGCATAAGTTCTCTCTGAGATTTTTTTCTTTTCCTGAAGGCTGATGCTGTAATCAAACTGATCTCAGAGACATTTTATTATGGTCTGTAAATCTCGTAGGTTTTCTTGTGTTTCTGAGCATTCCTACAGATTGCTCTTGCAGTGTTTGTATTTCTGGCAAAAGCAGCTTCTAGAATCTTGGATTATAGGTTGCAGCTGTCTTTACAGCTGGACGGTATAATATATTTGGAGGTGCTTTTTTATAGGATAGTGGAGTTGTGAGGTTTTGTCAGTGATGGTTTGTTTTGCAGACAGCATCTGCAAGTGGGACATAGGCTGTGTTTTCCTTAACTCCCTTTTACGAAGCTCACGTGGATACAAAAAACAAGGTGGTGACTACCCCAGCATTTATGTGTGAAACAGAATTACATAATATCTTTGATGGCATTGGGGCTATGGTAAAGAATGTGCTAAAATTAACTGGCAAATAAAAAAAAATCAGAAATGTTTAAATTTACAATGTAGTATGAAATATAATATGGACCAATGGAAACATTTTCACCTGCTTGTCCTGTTCACTCTAGTGAATGCTGATATGATGCTGATTGATTCCCAGCTGCAGGTTTTTCCATACCCTTTCTGAGAGAGGGGCCTGCAGGAGGGCTTAGGGAGTACAAGCAGTCTGGCCTGTGACACAAGAGCATTTTCTTGAGCTTTTTCAGCTGGAGAGGGCTGTGTGGACGTGTTCTGAAACCAGTCCTCCCGGTGCACCAGTGTCAAATCACTTCAGTTGGAGGAAAAAGAGACTAAAGGCCCTTCCAGAGGCTGGGGACAGATGTGTTGTAGGGATAAAGCAGATGCAGTATATCTGGTGGATGAAGAATGGGAGTAGAGAGGAATTACTGCGTGGTTCAAGGTTTATGTACTCAGGCCTGTATCTGTGAACTAAAAGCCAGGATCATCTGTCAAGGGAATGAACATCTTCCACATCTTAATTTAGTTTGGTATTAATTAAAAGATTAATGTTTTGTTTTTCTGTTTCAAAGAATCCTGTTTTCACAAAGGAGCCATTCTGAATATCAATCAGCAGCAGGATACATCTTAACTGTCACAACACTAGCACTTTGAAAAATTCATCCGTTGGCCCATTATCGCTAAAAAGGTCTTGAAATGAAGGAGGAAATATCCGCTGATGTGACGCACAATTTTTAAGGATAATATCCATGTTAAAGTAGTTGCATGACTAGTAGCGGGTGGAAAAAACCAATCTAAAATTATCCTCACTTTCCCTGCTTTAGGGTAATAAAGCTTTCTCCAAAGAAATATTATGGAGTTTCTGGAATAATGATGTATAAATAAATTAATTACTGCCTTTATCTTGTCCTTGTCCCTTTACTTTTGTTTGACAGCTGCCTTTGATAACTTACACTGGTTGATACATTCTAGCAGTTTTTCTGCTTTTCCATTCTCTTCACATCTTTGGGACAGTTTTTCCATATAGAATCCAGCAGTCTGCTTCTCCCCTTCCAAGTTATTTGTTACCTTTCTATTCAGCAGGAAGCAACATTTCTCAAATTAAAAAACACAAACCAGCAAAATGATACGCTTTAACTTGTATTAAAGTTCCCTTTCCATGACAGACATGCTGAAGAGAACCCGTACTTTAAGGGAGAATTGTGCGCTTCATAAATGAAATCTACAAGCCTTAGATTGGGTTGGAGTATGGTAAATACCGTCTGTGGCTGAAGACTTGGTAGGGATGTGGAATGACTTTTTTTTTATTGAGGGGAACAAAGAGGAGGAATAAAGCTTGAGTATGAGTGGTTGGCATGCTCAGCTTGCTCAATCAGTGTTCATGGAATAAGCTTTTTTGCTTCTGGAGACTTTTAGTATGTGATTAATTTTTTGTCACTAAAAAAAATACCAAATTTGGATTTAGAAGATCTGAATTTGTACTTCAAAGATGGCACTGCTTTCTTGGGGGATTTCATAGAGCTTTCTTGTGCAGATCGCCAGCTCCAGGGTGGTAACAAAGAAATTAGACACAGAAACCAGGTCATCATGGTAGCAAGCATGGTTCGTAAAGTGGATATTGGGCATACTCTGAAACTTTTTTGCTTGTGGATCAAATTCTTCATGAAATTTTCAGTATGAGGTCGGTAAGAAACAGAATTTAAAACACTGCCACTATGGAATTCACTGCAAATACTTTCCTCCATAAGCTTTGCTTGTATGTTAAGTGGATGTTTATAATATCAATTTTAACACAGAGGCTTAGTAGAGTATGGGAGGTCATTTTTCATATAAAATGTAATGACATTTTAAAATGTGTGACTTTCCTACATCTGCAGGAGTTTTAAAAGAAATTTGGTAACATCACAAAGTGTCACAAAACAGAGGTGATATTAAAACCCCCAGAGCTGAGGGAGAACAGCTGCTGCCTGTGTTAACGGTACCATCATCTGCCCTAAGAGTGATCTAAATTGAGTTCAACTCTTCCCGTCAGGGACTATGAGTTAAATCCTTCCATTAGCTCCCCTTGCCAGAGCAGGCTGTGTGTATGTATTTAGGGTTTCTCATATCTGCAGTTGCTAGTAAGTGCAGCTGTGGTGCATAAAGCTTTCTTAGATTCTCAATCTTAGATTAAGGCATCCTGAGGAAAAAGATGTTTTTTTGAAGAAGTTGCTATTATCATGCAGTGACCAGCTGTTGGAAGTTGGTTGCTAGATCATCCAGATGTTGCCTCTTTTTACAGCCCTCTGACATTCTTTCTTGAATCCAGATACCCACATAATGAAGACGACTAATAATCTACTGTGTGCCTTTCTAAGCAGATGCAGTGGTGGTCATGTGGATCCCTGACCTGGTGGCTTCCAGGTTGGATTATCACAGTAACACGTGCTTAGAATCAAGTATCCAAATTGAAAAGCTCACCTAGTTTGACATGACATCTTATCTGCTAAATAACAGCAATACTGTAAAATGATGGCCTCCATATCAGTGACTGTTTGAGGGCTAGGGCTGTTGTAACGAGAGTAACGAAGAAACCAGCTCTTCCTCAATGCCTGAAACATTTTTCAAGTTAGTTATAAAAAGCGAGCTACCTATATGGTGGTGTCAGTGGTGGAAGCTTGGGCATTTAGTGGGGATGGGACAAACAGATATGCACTGGGGAAATCAAAGACAAAATTTTATTTTCAGAAATAATCACATTTCGGAGCATCTTTTTACCCTCTTTTTTTCTCATCATTCAGAGATAACGTTTTTTAAGGGAGAAAGAATCATGCACCGGAATTGCCTTTCATTTTTTTAATTCTCTCTAATTTCACAGAAATGTGCAGAATACAAACCTTTGCTACACACATTTTAAAATATTTTTTTATTAATAGAAGATTTTTAAACTTTGGTGAAAGGTGTAAGATTCTCATCTTGGCTTTTAGCCAGTGTAAATTTGGAGGGAAATTCCATATACATTTAGAGATTGAGAGAGACATTTGTCTGCCAAGTTGGGTCTTTCCTTTCCTTCCGTAGGGACGTTTGGAGCTGCTGAGTGGTTTGCTGGTTTCAGCCGAGTGGATACAAGTTTATGATTAATGTTTTGTTAAATGCTATCAGAAATAGAAAGTGAAAAAATGTGGTTTCTTCAAGCCTCCACAAGGAGGCATGCAATATCTGGCGTATGGATCCTGCCATTTTTCATCTTCAGAAAGCGTTTAAGAACTTTGTCCTACTGAAAGGGAGTGGTAATAAATGCCCCTCCCGATTGTGTTGGTTTTCTAGTGATGCGATGGGGTTAACTTGTGGGATTTCGGGAGAAGTTGTTACCTCTCAGTTACGTTTCTGGCTGCCCCGCTTTGCCCTCATTGATGCTTACACACAAACACCATTTTACGAAATGTTTTGCTGCGGATTGTTGCAGTGTTCACAGATTTGACAGAAGTGCTTTTTTCTTCTAAAAGCAGAAATGAGAGTTAGGGATTGAGATGTGCTTTTCGTTTTTACCCTTCGTTTTGTGGCTACAATCGACATCTGTTTGTAGGTGAATAAGGTGCCAGCAGGGGGCACTTGGTGAACAGTGTTCTGGGCAGGTTTTCACTTACCTAGGCGCAATATTCCAGCTGTTGTTTTCTTACGACATTATGTTGACTTTTTCTCGCGTAGAGGGAATCAAGCAAATACTGCTTCCTACTTGTTTAACAAAAATAAATAGGAAACCTAATTCCATCGTAATGAATGCGTTTGTCCTGCTGTCTTGTTAAGACTCATTCTTCAACACAGTGACTTCTTATTTATCCCCCTGAAAGTATAGTATCTAATATATGTACATTAAGCTCTAAAGCCTTCCTGTGATATAATTATCACCGAAAAATGAGGAAAAGTGTAGTATAAAGTCATAAAAGTCCACAGTGGGTGGCGGTTTTTTTTTGGTTTTTGGGCGTTTGGTTTTTGCTTTGTTTTGTTTTGTTTTTGTAAATAATAATGATGTTATAGCCAAGGTGACCTAAAGCCAAGGTTTATAGGGAGGGACTTTTATTAGGCCCGGAAATACTCCTGGAAGGAAACACACTGTTTCTTGAAGGGTCTCTGTTTGCAAGCTGTCATTATCTTATGTGTGTGTATATGTACATATTTTTTTATTTTTTCAGAGTGGGAGCTTAGATAATCCTCCATCTGCAAATAATTGAGATTTGCCTGCATTCCAGGGCTTGAGTCTTTTGTTTGAGCTGTTTTTCTTCCTCCTTCCCATGGCTTGAAGTGGTTGAGGGGAAGCTTGCTTGTTGTATGGATCGGCCTTAGCCCTCAGAAGAATTAAGGAACTGATATTTGGTTATCTTTTCCAAGGTGATTTCAGTGGCGGTCAGAATTTCTGCGGAAAGAGAGAGGGAGGGGAAGAGAAGGGACTAAACTTGGACAATCCCAGAAATTGAAACAGAAGTCACAACGAGGATTGCATTAGCCATAGCAATATGATTTCATGCTGCATATTTAAACAGAATCACCTTCCAACTTACTTTCAGTATTTGTCAGTACCCTTTGTTCAACTGCTGAGTATCATGCTGTGTGAATGTTATCTAACAGTGAAAATTCTGCACCAAACATACTACATTCATTTATTGCTGGTGATCTGTATGGGCCATTTCTCCCACATCATACGGAACTGAAAGGAGCTCAGTGGAAAGCACTAACCACTTAAACTGGCCTCACTGTAGCCTTAGATAAACTACAAGATGAGCAAACTAATTCCTTTTTGTCTTTTACCAGTTTCACTGTCAAACATGAAAAAATGAACTCACTTTTACAGCCATTCTTTTGCAAGAATAATGTACAAGGATCTCTTAAAAATTTCTTTAATGTAGCAGATTATCAGCCTATGCTTTTTGCCATATGAAATACGTAGGTGTGAGCCACCAAGGTACTACAAGTGAGAGAAGTGGACATTCCTCCTTCTTAAATGTATGGATTGTTACTGTGCTCCTCAGTTTTCAAAGCTATCCTTCTCGTTTGCGCTGAAACTCTGGAAAACACAAGAAGTATGTGCTGCTCATGTTCTGCACATTGAGTGAACTTTAAGACATGTTTGCTGTGTCATCACCCAGACAAGGAAGGACGAATCAAGGTCTGCTAGTCATTCAAGCCTTCCCTTGCAGTCTCCCAGGAAAATAGAATGGCGGTCATATATTACTGCTGGGAATGGCATTAACTACAGCTCTGGGAAAATATAACATACAGGGACATTTAAACATCCCAAGTGCTGCTGCAAATCTGAGTCATAAAAAAGTGGGGTTGTAAGCAACATTTAGAGGTCGTCCAGTCGTCTTCTGCGCACCCTTCATTCCTCCTACCTTCATCTGTTCATGTCCTTAACGTGATTCATACCAGTTTGCACAGGCAGGGAGAATCTCTTCTGAGGGTGAAAGAGGCAGATGACTGAGGGAATTCGGCATTCCTTGTAGGCACCAGCCAGCACAGTGCCCACTCTTAAATGTACAACTGGGCTGTCCCTTCCCACAGCAGTGAAGCTCTGTTCTAGCCCTGCCTGCCTGCACAAAGGTATTTAAGTAATTATTCATTTGCTTGCCCAAGAAATCTTTGCAGCCGTGTAGTCACACAGCTTGCACTTGTGAGTGGAGGTGCTCATGTTGTTTGTGTGCCTCAACACCTTTCGGAAAGTGGAGGGCTGCTTAAGGGGCTGTTAGATTTTTAGAAGTCATACAGTTCTTGAGATGAGGGCAAGCAGTTCAGACTTTTGGGACTGACAGACCAGCACGAATTCCACATTTCGGACTTTCTGATTGCACAGGGAGCCTAGCTAAACTGTAGGAACAACTGGACTACAAATAAAGAACTCTTAGAGACCAAGCAATTGCTGTTATCAGGGTGGGGTTTTTAACATTTTTATTTTTAATCAACTTTTGTTTTGAAAAATACATGGAATTTGAGACAAATGTTTGGAGGGTAGGACACAAAAAGACAATCACAGTATGTACAATTCTTAGATTCGAATCTTTCTGTCAAGTGGGACCCCAGCTGTTAGCTAAGCTGCTCTGTACCCAGGGTAGCCTAAGTACCAACTGAGCTTTACTGCAGCAGCAGCACAGGCCGTGCATGGGATTTTGTCTCTTTTCCCCACCATGGGGAAAGGGCCCTTTGTTAAGAAAGTCAAAGGTAACTATCTCCTTTACCTCAATGGATACCATTTTAAGCTCTTTTTTATTCTGTTCCCTTCCTTGCAAAAAACAATCCTGGGTGGAACTGTTCCAAATCAAAATGACTTTATGTGCATCCGTATGAGTCACTTCCCCTCTGCTTGAGGGCTCGGCCAGAAGGCGTGCGTTGCAGTCACCGCTCTCCATCAGCCTGCCTGAGTTCTTCCAGACACTTCTCAGTTCTGTAATAAGGCGGTTGCAGCAGCTCTGGCCTGAAACAAAACTTCGGCATTTTCTTGATCTTGTTGGTACACAGGATCCTTTCAGTCTTAGCTTTACACAGGACATGTATGCTACCTGAATCGAACATTTCCAGAACTAAACCCATTTAATTTGCATAGGTATCAGTTACAATTATTCTGACCAGTATTTAATTCTTTTTTCCTCCGAAGGTACCATTTTTAAATAAGTAACATTGTCACAGTAACAATTTCTTATCACACAGTTCTAGCTTAAGAATCCAGCTTTTGTGCGATGATCACATTTACCTCGCTGTGTTTCATGACAAAAAGAGAAAATACCGAATTCAGCCTTCTAAAGCTTTTGGATTATTTAGAAGTGGATTTTGTAATAATACATCACTTCCTTCCTCTATGCTGATGTTTTTTGAACTTCCATCCTCTTTCTTGGTCAGCTTCATCCTTCTGCTGAAGAAATACTACATTTCTTGTGGAAAAAAGTTGTTACTGATAGCCTATGACACTTAAGAGTAAAAATAGAAGCTAAAGTTCCATGGGCTCAAGTTTCACAAGGTTTCCATCCTTACATTTCACAAAACGCGCGCATCTTCCTACTTCCAGTTTTTATCTGACACAGAGGGTAATTACTCCTTGTCCTCCTTTCAGTTCTCTTGAAGGACAGCAGATGAGATCTTAGACAAGAGGTCTCACTAGGGTCAATTATAATGTGACCTTGTAGTTTTGTGAGTCTTTTATCTTGTCATTAAAGCAAACCCACAAAATCCAAAATAAAATGTTTGTATCGGCAGCACTAAGACTGGGCTCCAAGAAACAAATGAAAAAGCAGAGTTGCCACCTTTGAGTTTTGCTGCCTTTGGTTTTGTGGAACACCAAAATGCGGGACTTAAACACCTAGTGCTAGATCTGTTTTCAGCTATTGGTGTTTCTTTCCCATGGCTCTGGAACAGTTGTTGTGCTAACCATACAGAGCTGTTCTGCCCAGTGAGGTCCTCTGGTGAGGAGAACTTCCCAAAGAGAAGATTGGCTTCCCCAGTTACAAGTGCCAAAATCCCAGCGTGACCAGGAGGTGGAAAGAGAGGGGAAGCATAGCCAGACATGGTGCATCAGCAGGGCTTCTGGAGGAAATCTGACTCTGTCCTGAAAAATTAAAAAAGAGAAAGTCGGCATGTAACTGGTGGCTTGTCAAGAAGTGTATTTAAAGTTTGTGTGATATATTTTACGTGGATGCATTGATGGAAGATTGTTTGTAAAATCATGTGGATTTTGGCTCATTTTCAAAATCCTCCTTTTCGGGTGAGTGTGTACCATTCAGAAAAAACAGTCTCAAGGTACTGTGACAAATCATTTTTTCTCCTTCATAGAAAAGGCAAAGACACTCGGCAACAATGAATACAACTTGCTTGTCTGGATGACTGAGAATGCCTGTTCAAAATCCTGATAGAACAACAATAACTAAAAGAGTATAAAATACGTTCTAATTCTACCTACTCAGGGCCTGAGGTAGGCATTATGATTAAGAGTCCATAAATAATGGTAATGAGTATTAAAAAGCCTAGGCCACAGACTCTTAGGTGGTAGCAGCACTGTGTACCACTGCTGGTACGTAAACCACAGCGTGGACGCAGGGCACAGATTAGCCTTGGCAGAGGTGGTACCTGCAACCCATGCTAGATGTAGTACACAAAAAGAGATTTTGAACCTCTGACTCAAGCAGTAGAGAAATTTTTCCTGTAAGCATTTAGGTCTTAAGTCCTTCTCTGGGAAGGTCAGGCTGTATATTGTTTTCTATACCAATTCTTAAGCTGTTCCTATAGCTGTGGTATCAGCTTTCAGTATGTTGCTGCAGTTAACTTATTGGTAGTAGGGGTGCTTCCTCCTCCTCTTCCTAGAAGGAGTACATGGTATTCATGTGTAAAGAGCAAGTAAACATCGGGTAGTCCTCAGTAACGCTTTGAAATAAATGTAGGATTATAGCAAGTCTCCTGGCCTCTTGTGACCTCTTCCAGGCCAGGGCGCTTTCATTTTTCCCAGAAAAAAATTAAAACAAATTTTGATTGACCCAGAAGCAGTCTTGCAAGAAACCCAGAGTGACAGTAAAATTAGGCTCTTTAAAATAATTAGGAAAAATAATCAATCGAGCAGAGAAACAAACAGAAATGAAGCAGAAGTGAAACAGATCAAAACTGTTTCTGTTTTATATAGAAATAATAAATAATCTGCTGATCTGGTTGTGATGACGGCAAAGTGTGAGAACTGTTTCTGTATACAGTGTCTTTGTTCTCAGCCGGTCATTTAACTTTTCTAAGTCCCTTCCAAAATAACAACTAATACAAAACAGATTATCTTCCTTCCTTTCTTAAGAAATTGCTGAAAATTTAAAAAAATGGGAGCTGTGGCTGATGATTTTCTTTAAAAGAAGTTGACAACAGGAAATATTTTTTCCTTTTTGCAGAAAATTATGTTTCAAAAGTCAGGCTTTTGTTCTTTCCTCCATCCCCAAGCCCCCCAAAATCCAGCAGTACAAGAACCTTCAGGTGATTACAGTATGTGATTCAGTTTGTTCTCCGATAGCAAACTTGAAATACTCCCCCTTGTCCCAATCACTTTTTTTTTCCCAATGAAAATACCTTTTCATGGTAAGAAATAGTTTATATTAAGGAATAGTTGTCAGAAAGTTTTTGGCTGAGTCAAACATATATACAACTATCTCCTTTAAATACAGCCTACTTACCTTTTGGTTTTGAGAAACTTCCATTGCTACTGCATTAAAAAGTTTGATCCTTGATAATTTCTTATTTGTTGTGGAAGGCAACAGCTAGAAATATTCTAGCTCCTGTTCTGTTTGCTTTTATTATGTTATAGTTTGCTGCTGTGTCACTGAAGGCATATGATGCCATATTGAATTTAACTTCATTTAAAGACCTTTAAGCCAGCTAGAGGAGCTATCTTATGTCTAAAAAGGATATTTCCTGTAATTTTCCAAGTTGTTTATTGCCCATGAAGTACAGAGCTGATTTTTTCTATGTGGTCATGAGATAAAACACTGGAATATTTCTCTTCCTTAGTTTCTATTTGAGTTTATTGCTGCTTAATCTGTGGCTGAACGTATTACGTTAACTGTAACACAATTATTGCCATGTAATGGATTATATCTTTCAACTACACTGAGTAAAATACAAATTGCAGCTATTGATTTTTATATGACAAAATGTTACAGGTTTGATACCGATTTAAGATTTTGTAGAGCTAATAAGAATAATTTGGCTTACAAGCAGGATTTTTAAGGACGAATTTACTGATGACGGCACGTCAGAGCTGGACAGCCCTTCTGTATTGTATTCACTTCAGAAGTGTTTAAAAGGGACCCTAATGTAGTTGCTTCTCTGTAATGATTAAACCTAGACATTAGCATCAGCACTATATTTCAGAATTGCCTTTGAATGAGGGCTACTTTAATTTTCCCAGA
Source organism: Burhinus oedicnemus (assembly GCA_008921705.1). Lineage (NCBI taxonomy): Eukaryota > Metazoa > Chordata > Aves > Charadriiformes > Burhinidae > Burhinus > Burhinus oedicnemus. The sequence goes on from VFFE01006187.1 coordinate 213,239, forward strand.
AGAGCTTATGTGGTGTCATTAATCATGTATTCTCAGAATATTTATCACCTTATTTACCCAAAAAGACCCCCCAAATCTCTTGATCTGGTAGTTCATTCGTACCAAGGTAATTTACACAGGCCTTAACTCACAGCACTGAATGGCTTCCGTGTTACTTGGTTTTTATTGGTTTTTTTTGTGATGCCCATAATGGGGAGTAGCTTTATGGGCTAGTGACCGCTGACACTTCAGTATTCTTCTTTCTGTGGTCTAGGTCTGCCTTAGTGGTGAAGATATTTTTCCCTGTCTGGGACAGCTATATTTTGCTAGGCTTAGTAAGAGAGAACAAGCACCATAAGTCTCTAGGACTTTCTCTATTCAGCATATTTTACCAATCTTGCAAATTCAAGTTAAAGCACTGGATAATCACTTAGACATTTAGCAGGTTAAGGGGTGTTGCCTTACCAGAAGGGGAAGGTGCCTTCTCAATGTTAGGTGGAGCTGGAAAAAAACCACAATAATCAAAGTTATTTTTTTGAGCCAGAATAGAAAAAGGGTACTGATAATTGATCTAGGGGTTAGTCTTTTTTTCTGAGAAAGAATACATTTGTCAAACAAGTTGAAACTTTAAATATGATCACAGGATTAAATCAGAATAAAAGACACCTTACTGCTCCCAAACATTAGATTATGAAAACATTTTGATTCTGTATTTTCAAAACACTTTTGTTTCATTTTGAAAACTGCAGAACATTTAACTTTGAAATTTTCTGAACAAAAGTATTTCACTTTACATCTTAAAAACATTTTTTCTCTTGAGAATGATGTGCATTAAAACAAAGATATTAAAGGGTTTATATTACTTGAAACCAAAATTTTTCTGTTTTAAGCAGAATTAAATGTATGTGGTTGACCATAATGAAAGTTTCCAGCTGATTTATTCAAGCAAAGCACTTTAAAAAACTATGATTTGTTGTGACCTGTATCCCCTTTTTTTAACTGGCTTTTTCAGTTGGTCAGCTGGTCAAACCCAATGCCCCATCATTCTACTGGCCATGCTTGTAGTAATTCAGACATGTTAGCTCAGTTGTTTGGCATTATTCAAGCATGCGTTACAGTCTCACAATAATTCTTGTTGCATGTGTCCAGCCTTGCCATGAGGTCTAGGTCTTCCAGCTGCAGGGGAAAAGGTAGTTAGCAACTGCCTGTCTTTCATCTGAAAGGGCGTATGGCCTGGCCTTTGGATCCGATTGCTGGAGATGAAACTAATCCTGCCTGCTTCACAGACCCAAGTGCAAATAATGAGATAAACTCTGCCATTCCTCTGGGACAAGGTGGATCCAGGACAGTACAAGCCCCTAAATAACCAAATGCTTAAGAGTCAGGGAGATCACGTTATTCATTAGTGTCTCCTGTGAAGGGAGGGGGAAGAGGCAGGTGGCTTGCCTTCAGGAGTCCTACTTCTGTGGATATGCTGTCCTGAAGCTTAACAAAGCTGCATTTTTTTTTTCCTTCTTACTTATTCTTTCAATAAAAGCAAGAAAGAGAGTGAAACTGAGTGAAGATGTGCTTTAAAAATTGAAGTTATCTTAATGGCCATATATGGCTTGTCAACAAGAAATGCTGCCCTCAATTCCCTCCCTCTGAACCAAAAAAAAATTCCTACCTGATACAATGAGATTAATTTTAGATTTCTGTGTTTGGTTGGGATGATCCCCAGTCTGTTTGTAGATGCAAGTATATACAGCTGCATCCAGTAATTGGACATTTGAGAGCTTTAAGGAAAAGTTGCCATGCTTCATCTGGTCCAAAAAAAGACTAGTTCTGCCATAGTAACGTTTGTTCTGGGAAGTCAGCGAATCCTGCCCATTGTGAAAAAAGTGCACTACGACAGAGTCTATCTGCCAGTAGAGCATTGAACTGGAAAGGATCAGCTGTCCAGGAGAGGTCGTGGTGCAAGGCAAGATGACGGTTTCTCCAACAAATGCATGGCACGTTGTGTCTGGTTGACCTGGAATAAAAAACAGACAACTTTCTCAGTGCCCAGCAGAGCTAGGGCCACCAGATTTCCTATAATTTGGCTTCACTGTATCATATTGCCCTTCTTCCTCCCCCTTCTTCTGCCCATGTCCTCCTGCTCCCAGCCAGGCAGGAGGCAGCACGTGCTGTGCTGGGACTGAGGGCCCTGGCTGCTCAGTGCCCAGCCAGCTGTGCAGCAGGACAGATGTTGCTGTGTGCAAGTTGCCTTCACTTTGTGAGTGTGGGGGCTGCTTGAACTTGTCTCTTTAGCTGGTGATTTTTCTCCCATCTTCTGTGGATCTTGGTCTTTGAGATGAGGTGTCAGATTTGATTTTAATTAATCGGTCGGTTCACAAGGGGAGAAGGGATGCAGGGAAGGGAAGATGGGCAGACATGATTAAGCAAGTCTTGGTTTTGTAGGAAGTCTAGCTGAAAAAAGGAGAAGCGTGAAAAGGGTGTTATATTGGCAAGAGAAAAATCTTGAATGAGTTTGGTCTCTGCCAACTCCCATTGCTCGCTTATCAGATGGGGGCTCCTCATTTGTAAATAACATGCTAGAGGCCCCATCTCCCTTCCCCTGCAACATCTTGCAGAGGGTCTGACCAAAACAGAGCCTTTTTCTGCTGATCTGTCTGGGTGCACTCAGGGCTCTTGCTAATACCTGTCCCTGGGTCTCTTGTACTCCTTGGTATAGTTACTCTCCCAGTACCCCAGACAGAAGGTCTGTCATTCCCACTTTAACTAAATGACTTTTCCAAGGTCTCGGAGAGACAGGTACTTTTTCTGCATGGCTTGGACATCAGGCAGAGTTGTTACCAACCATACCAACCAATTCCAGCACATGCAAGAACCAGGGTGAGGGTAGCCTGCTGGTGAAGAGACAGGCAGACAGGCAGGGCAGGAAGCCACACGCATCTCACTTATACACACTGTTCATTTAATAACTTTGATACTAATGATGTTTATAAATTCTTCCAAGTTAGTTGAAAGTGTACTGAAACTTGCACAAAATGGGGGGAGTCTGCCACTATGACATAGGACAACTCTTACTAGATCGTGGTGTTATATTTTCTGGGGGAAGACTGGGGTATGGGAGGTTTCTATGCATTTAAAAAGCATAAACAAGTAGGTATTTTCAGCACAGAATGGGGGCTTAAATTAACACTCTGACTAAACCCATTTCATAAAATGATTTTATAAATTAAAATGCAGGTGAATTAATTTGGATGAAAAACTTTCACCCCCAGCAGGGAGCAGAACAAAAGCAGTGTGAGTTTGCAATTGAGCCAGGAAGAAAGCTAAAATTCACTGTGAAACAACTCCATCTGCTTTTGTGGCCAAAGTTCTGTGAAGCATAAGGGGTAAGTAATCAGACTAAATACAGAAATGAATGTTCTTGGATGCAGTGTGGCAATTCCTGTGTTCTAGGCCTGCACCAGCGCTGTGCATATATTGGGCTAAAGACCAAAGAGAGTCCCAGTTCCCCCTTGAAGTCACCGACATCAGCCAGGGCTCAGCTTGTTACATGCTCCGGCCTCTCTTTCTGTATTAGTGTCTGTTTTGAGGCTTGTTTGGTGTCACATTGTGTTCATCCAGACAGACATAAAAGCAGAAGGAAGAGTACAATTCAGAGAGCTAAACTGCAGAGCCAAGCAAGTGTCTTGAATTACAACTCTATCACCAAACATTAGCTTTCCCTAGGTTTTCAGATTTTTCAGCTGAAAATCCCAGTCCACTTTTGCCCAACAATATAAATTTTAGCTGGAAAAAACACGTATCCCCAGTGCTATTTCTGGTTGTCAGTGGAGGGAGACTCCACTTGCTGTGTTGAGAGTTCAACCATTTTCAGACTCTATCAGTCACTGACCAGGTTTTGCTTCTCAAGGGGAAGCTGAATTACAACGGTATCCAAACAAGGGTCTTATTTTATTTATAATAAAGCTCAGCATCCACGCTACGGTACCCTTACTGCTGCAGCACGCATGACCCTACAGTCCCCAAGGAGGTTGCCTCAGCCCTGCAGTGAGGCACATGTCCAGGCAGGACCATTAGCCATACCTGGCACACCTAGAAGGCCCACCTCCGGCTGAGGAAGGGCTGGGAGGGGAAGCAGCAGCCGGAGACCCATCCCTGAGCTGTTTGGGCCTGGGGAGCTGAGTAAGGCTGTGCTCAGCGGAGTCTCTCGGAGGCAAGGCCATGTCTGAAAGCAGACTGCGGTTACGGCTGACCATGGTTAACCAAGCACAGGGGAAGATGAATGTGCCTGAGGCAGCTGCAGGTGTTTTGTAAGCCCTGGAAGAAATGAGCCTCCAGAAAAGCTTTCTGATGGGAAGAGTCCTGTGCACAGATTAGGAGCGAGAGTGCTTGCAACTTACGCTATTGCACATAGATGAAGAAAAGATAATCCTGTAATCAACAAAACTTGTAGCTCTAGTCAGAAAAACAGGCAATAAGCATTTACTTAATGAGCAAAAGAGGGAGAAAGAGCATCTATCCCATCTCCTGATCATCGTCACTTCTAAATTTCATAGTGGTTTTAGAAGTGCATCTATTTGGTTTTTGGCTCTTTATTCTTTTTCTGAAGATGGAGGACAGCAGTGCCCAGCATATCTGAGCCTTTCCTGCATGGTACAGTGTACAGTGCACAAACCTTGTAAAGCTTGTGATGACTCTATAAACACCCACAGGGTTCAACCCACCCTGCCCTACACTGCTTTCAGCTGGTGAAACCAGAGCAGCAGGAGGCAAAAAAGGAGGCTTTGCTGAAGCTGCCTGGGACAAAAACAGGTGGTTGAAATCTGTCTGTAGTGAGTTATTTAACAGAGCCTACAGCTGCATGAGGTCTTTCATAGATGGGAAGAACAGAATTCTGGGTGCCAGTCAAATAAGTGCTGTTACGAAAGCCCGCCTTGAGAAGAAGAGTAAAGTCATGCTGAAGACTGGTGATGCTGTGGTTAAGCTTCTTGCTGAGGCTATGATGGAGCAGGAGGTGTGGAAGCAGAGAGCTTCCTGGTGAGAAGACTGGAGCAGCTGTGCAGTGAGCAGCGGGGATGGCGGCAGCCAGTGCTGGGGTGTGTGAAGCAGGGCGAGTAGTGCTCAGCTCATCTACCCGGTAAGCTTTGCACGCAGAAGGTGCAGTTCTCCACCTTGGGAAAAATGCTTGTTGGCACACAGCTTTCACTTGCAGTTTTAAGACTCAAATGTAAAGTGAGATGAGTTTATTTTGTGGATTTTTTTTTTTTAATTGTGTGCTTTAAATGTTGCCCAAATGTTTAAGGCTATCAAGGTGAAGTTGAGTGTGCTAATTTAACCAATCTGTGAGATTGGTATAATGAAAAAACACTGCTGCTTCAGTATCCAAAGTGGGGTGCAGGGAAGCTCATAAAGACTGGGCTTTTTTGCTCCCCCCTCCTTTGCATCCCAAAGATGATCTAGGGTAATCATCTGTGTTTGTTATTTATATACTGCTTGTACCGGAGGAATCTGGGATGCTGGTAGGTGATCTAGAGTTTATGCCTTATGGTAAAGAGCCTGGAAGTGGAAAGCTCTTGAGTGCATCTCTCAAGTTCACTCTGGTGATATTACTGCAGTTCTGATGGTAAACACAGTAGTTTAATAGTAGCAGGTAATGGGTTAAGCAGAAAAATATTCTAGGATTAGAAACCAGGCAACAGGGAATTTCTTGTGGCTTTGAGTACTTACAAGCTCAAACCGAACCGTGTTACCCTCACAAGGTAATGTTGTGTGGTTCCTTACATGCAAAAGTATTTTGGGGAAGGTAGGGGGCTGTTTGCAATCCCGGATGCTTGCTCAGAAACGCTGAACTTGAATTCTTTTGTTTTAGGGAGGGAGGAAAAAAAAGAGTCAAAGGGTAGTTGCTTAGCTGGCTCCTCATGCTTGCAGGTGCAATCAGCTACTGAAAGAGCACACCTTGAGTGGCAATAGACTGTTCACACTGCTCTGTGGAGACACGTGAAAAGTTCTCCCTAAAAATGCCAGTTGTGCTTCCAGAAAAAAGAGAGTCTAATTCCAGATGAAGTGTAACCTCCTGAACTGCAAGTGAGGAGCTTCTGGGCAAAGAGAGGCGCCTTGATCACACACACAGGTCTTAACACTGCTGAATTTAAGCCTCAGATAAGGAAATTACAGGGAGTTGCCCCTGCAGCTTGTAGAAAACTCCCTCACTGGCCCATACTAGTGTATCTCTTTCATAGGGAAGATCACACCTAATCTATATTATGTCAGAAACCCAGCTCTGCTGGAACTTGGCAGAGCATGACCCAGTCCTTTCACTTACCTGGTTATGTCTGTAGCAAGCCCAGCAACTTAATGACTTTAAATACAAAATCAGATGCAAGGCAGTTGGGGTTTGTAAAGGATGAGATTCCAAATCATCCTTAACATGCTGGAAATGATGGGGTATTTTTAAGGCTGTGGGCAGGATAAACCTTATGGGTAGAGGTTTGTGGGCCTGAAACACCTTAACCTTGAAACCATTTCTTTCAGATATAGAGGTTTATCTGAAGGTCATTACCTGTACTTGCGAACCTTGGACTGTGATGAAATACATTCACAGCAAAGAATGTATTTATCTTGTTTTGCTCCAGGGTTCTCAGTTTGAAGTTTGTGTATTCACATATAAATACTTCCATGTATTCCTACATGTGTATTATAGTATATTTACCTCTGGGTAGAGATGCAAACAGTAAGCAGGCAACCATCCAGAGAGCAGTCTCCCTAATAAAGTGAGAGAGAGAAATGCCGAATGCTTTGTTAGAATGCTAGAGCAGAGATCAAAGACCTTTTCTCTGGTGTATATAATGCCCTGTTTCACAACTCCCTCATCTGCAAAGAGAATTCGGATACAAAGCTGGACGGGTGAGCAACGCTGTCTTGTTTTGTTGTCTAGTCTTGGTGTGCCTCGTATCTCCTGCCTGTAAATCGGAGCTTTTTCAGTGGTTGTAATGGGATGGGGCTTCAGTCACAAGCACCAGACCCATACTTCCTGCTTGCGTTCTCATGCGGACAAAGTCAATTGCGTATACATAGTCCTAGTTTGCTCTTGAGATAATTTTCTATCGGTAATTAAACAAAATTCCTTCTGCTCCCAAACTTCAGCTGCTTTGCAGCACAAGAAAAGCAGAGCTTACCATTTCATTTTTGTGCCTTCCCAGCCCTTAGGAATCCTTCCCTGTTGCGAGCTTCACCAGCTGCTCCAGCTGCTACTTCTGTCTCTGCAAGAGCAAAAGAATGAAAGGCTCTTCATTTTTGTTACCATAAGCATTTCTCCAGAAGGGGATAGGTTATTTACTAGTACGTGGTTTGCTGTGGTTCAGTCTGTTTTCTTTCCCTCTGTGTATATAATACACTGGGTGTATTATTATATACACTCTGTATATATAATAGAGAGGTATACAACAGTGTGTAGTTACGCTCTGAATACACTCTTACAATACACAGAAGATATTTATTTTCATATGTAGGTTGGATGTGAGTCATAAGCCATGCACTGACTAGCCCTGAGCTTTCAATCCAGTGAAGGGCTTCTTGTCCTATAGCCAGCCTGAGACCAAAGAAGGTGGTGAAACCTAAAGGGTATTACATTTATCAAGAGGTATAGACACCATCCCTCAGACTACCAAATACCACCTAAGCTGCATGTCATGGAGCATATCTACCAATATGATGTGCATATCTACTGATAAAATACAGACACAGCTAATAAGCCCGTAAGGAAAATGCTGCTTAAAAGAGCTTTTTTGAGGAGGCTGTTAAATCAGGTACTTTTTTGGGGGAGTGGGGAAAAAAATGTGGGTTTTGGGCTTCCTCTCCCTGTCCTCATAGTACCTCATAGCTTAAGGAATACAAATATCTGAGTGATCGTTCCTCCTCGGTGTGCTCCAAAGATCATACTGACAGTGGAAGTAGTGGTTTAGCCAAGGTGCTTTTCTCTTCCCGCTGAGGCAGCTCTGTCTGGGGAAGGTGCTGGTGGTGTTCTCTTGCCTATCGCTCCTGGTGCAGTGGTGATCTCTAGGGGTGAGCGAGGCCAGAGAGCTGGATTTCTGTGGTTCTCCCTCCATCCTTGTGGCCAAGCCCTGCTTATACTTCATTTACCAGCCCCTTCCTGATAGTCAGTGTAAGCCATCTGCCATCTTTGGCTTCTTTAGCATTAAAACCTGTTTGTCCTGCATGTTTTTGAACTTCTCCTGTGGCTGCCTTCCTCCCCGTTGTAATGATTATTATTTCAAGTAAGTGTGTAAATATATGCAAAGTGACCTTATTTCATATGTGTGTGTTTCCTGCCTGCCTTTTGTAAACAAAATTGAGACACTGGTGTCCACTCTTATCTCCCTGACTAGCTCTCCGTGGTGCCCCACAGGGTTTATCCTCCCTCTCTGCTTTGTACAGTTGTTCCATTCTACATAAGGCTGCTCCGCAAAATTACCAGGAGAAAACTTATCCTGTGCTCTGGCCTGGCACTAGGACAAGAACAAGGTAGATCTGGAGGGACCAGGGCTCTACACCAACTTGCTGATAGGCAGCGGCAAGACCTGTTGCCAGACTGAAGGAGGGCAGCCTAGCAGCTGGTGCTCTGCAGCCATACTCTGTAGTGGTGCTGTGGCCATGCCCGCTTTCTCCATAGGTAAAGGGGGTCCTTATATTTCCTTATACAGAGAGAACTCAAAGTTTGGTAGGTGCAGCCATCTAACAGGCCTTTGTAAAGGTGCAACAGCAGCAGACAGGAATGACCCAAAAGTAAGAGCTCCTAGAAGTGATGTCATTCTTCTGAAGAGTCAGTCACTTTTTAAGTTTTGATTCTGACTCAAGAACTGCATGAAGGTGGCTGTTCCGGCCCAGCCAGCTTGTTTGCATCTCCGGCTTTGGCTGGTTTACTCCCACGGAGTGCCTGTGGGGTTTCTGGTTCTCACAAACGGCTGTACAAAAGTCTCAGACTGGGGGGGAAGTGGGATCAGACCTAAAATATTGAATTGCATCCAAATTACATGTGAATGTTGAGCTCTCTGGCCACCCACATGCTTTTGTTACTTCCCTGTTGAAGTTCAAGCTTGCACATAAAGAAGGAGCACGGCAGGTCTTGTTTTAGGAAGCAGTATCTAACCATAGGAATACTTCAGACTGGTCTAGCTGGAGCACTTGACCCTTAAGTTTAGCTTAATCCAGTGCTGTTTGGTTTAAATAATGTTTCTTTCTGTATTGAACTGACTCTACTTGGAACAGAAATGTTGACGCTGAGTATCCAGCAGGATTGTTCTTGAAACACTAAAGGGGAGATCTGTTCCTGTCTCTGCAGTTCAGCTGGTGTAAGAAGTTTCAATCGCCACATGGATTAGCATTTAAAATAATTACTTTATATTTGATATGTCACATTTTTTTTGTGTGTCTTATTTTTAAGTGCTGTCTTACATAAAATGGAAGTTGGAAACTAACAAACTTTTTTCTTTGTGATTTTTTTTTTTCAAATTTAAAAATTGATCCATTTACTAGTCACTTTAATCTGACAAAGGAATTATTTAGGACTTATTTTTTAGAGGATAAAACAATTAACCTAGTAAGGCTTTGCAATGAAGAGTCACTTCCTGAAGAATTAAAATACTAATTAATAACTCTGTAACAGACTAACCTACCTGAAATAACTAAAGCATATAACATGATTAAAGCATATGATTAAATTCTAAAACTCTGAACTTCTTGCCAATGTCTCTGTCATCCAACTTCTGCGTCAAGTATGCAAGGCCATTTGCTGAACACGTTAGCTCAGCCTGCAATAAAATTAAATTAATCAAGTAGGCAAGTAACCAAATGTTCACAGTGCCTGCAGAATAGCAGGACTTTGTCCCAAAGTAAATTAATTCAAGTTGTCTCTTTCCAGTGCAGGGGGAGTGGGGGTGAGAAAGGATCTAAACGCTACTGTTGAAGGCTTCCTGCTCTTGGAGCACTCCATGAGTTAAACCTGGAAATACTGTTGCTGTGGTGTATTAAGGACATTCTTCTTTGAACAGCTCTGCTGGTCAGGACAGCTGGGGTGATAGGAGGGGAAACTGCCTTGGGTAGAGGTGCTGTGCGTGAGCCAGGGGGCCATGTTGTGTGCAGATGCTTTTTCTTTTTTGTATTGCCTTACATTTTGCTCTGAACTCTTCAGGCAGCTATTTGATCATCAGCAATGGTGCAGCTGGAGCGTGACCCACCTGGGATCATACAGTGGGCAGCAGTTCTGGTGGCTGAGCAGCCAGGTTATGGTACCAGAAAAAGAGCTGGTTTGAGTGTTCAGTCCGGCAATGGCTTGTAGCCACGATGCACGTGTGTATTTTCACTGCAAGAATGATCAGTTCGGGATCTAGACCAGAAAGGACCCAGAATCTGAAAAGCTAGAGAAGGATCATGAGAGGCTGTTGTGGGACTATCAGTTGAAGTAGGGTGGTGGGCAGGGAGGGAGATGCTAAGCTGGAACCCTTTTGAATTAGAGGAGGTACATCTATGTGGTGACCACCAAGTGTGAAACTGATTTAAAAGCCATTGTGAACTAAGTGGACATGACTGTTTGGATGTTATATTGAAGGGACTGGTTTGCTTGCCAGCTCTTCTGCTTTGTTTGCCAACCTCCAGTATTGGCTGAGTAACACAGGTAATGCAGCTGGGCACTGAATGAATGGTGATACAAGTTGGAACAGGCACCAGCTGGAGAAGACACCGGTAATTCTAAAAGGATTGGCCAAAATTGCCTAGCAGATGAATGAAGGCCACTGCCAAGAAGGAAACTGCTTGTTATGCACCTGGCAAAGCTTTGTAGCTTAGTCACCAATAGCTTATTCAAGTGGTGGGGTTTTGTTTGGGTCCCGTCGACCCTCATTCCCCCCCGCCCCTTGTATGCCTTTGGCTTTTGAGAACAGATTTATGCTAGCTTACTCCTACTGATGCTTGTAGGACAGGGGGACCTTTCTCTCCAACTTCGTGAAATTCCTGAGCGGAGAAGTGTCGCCTTACGAGTCCTTATTCACATCAAGGCAATTTTCTGTCATTCCTTTAAATGCTCTCCACTCATGTAACCGCATGGTCCTTTTGCCTTTAGATAAAAGCTAATAGCTAGTAGAAACCTAATGAGTGAACTTGCAAGCAGAAATTACGGTCTGGCTTCTTGGAGAAAGTTCTTATGATGCAACAGTCTACCGAAACTGGGTCATTACTTCTGATCTTATCTGAAAGCAATCTGTAAACAAAACGAGGCGTCATTTAGAGACCTGTCCTATAATTAGTTCAAGGAAAGATATTAAGAGATCTCAGTGAGGGACATGCTGGCATGTATCCAAAAATGACAGTGGCTTTCTCTTTTAGGGTTTTTGGGTGTTGAAATAAATTACCCTAATTTGAAAGCAATCTTCTGGGGATTTGTGAGCAGTGGCAGGTAGTGTTTCTGTAGCTAACTGTGGTGTGATTCACTCTCTCTGCTCAAGGCAGCAGGAAGAAGTGCTCTTTGCCTCTTGGGGGAATATCTGGAGCTTCAGGATGCCAAATGTGCTGTGGCGGCCGCCAGGTCTTGGATTTAGATCCTTATCTTCAGATGCACTGTAGCAAACTTCATGCACTTGTAAGGGCGGCTGGTCTGATTTTCCTGTTTGTTTTAGCATAGTCAATAGCTGTTTAAAATTCTTTGAACTTGTCCTTATCTGCTCTGTGCTGGAGTGTTGTGCGCTCTGTCCATGCTCCCTCTCTTCCCTCCCTGTGCTCCAGTCACACCACCTATGCTGTGGAGGTGGTATGTGGTGGGTGGAGTGCTGGCTTTGGGCTTGCTTATGTTTTCCTATGCTGCTGGAATTTCTTGTTGCCTACTTAAGGCTTATTGTGGGCCACAGTCAGGCTCTGGGGACTGAAAGATTGTTATCAAATGCATATCTAATCTGAAAAGTTATTCCTTCTCAGGGATAAAGAATGAATGAGTGACGGCGTGTGACTTGCTCCCAGTGGAAAGCTGTACCCCATACAGAGCACTGCAGCAGGAACTTACATTCCTTCCTCTGGCTTTGAATAAATAGTTTTGGTAAGGAGGAATTTATCTACGCATACAGAAATTAAACCTGTGGGGGGAAACAGCAATTATGGTCTCTGTTCACAAATTCTGATCAGAGTTTCCAGGATTCAAGCACACAAACACCTCCTCAAAGTCCTGGAGGAAAACAGCAAAACTCTGGATGTGTCTGGTGAAAAAGGGAGCCTGTACGAGCTAGCGCACTTAGTAAACTGGAATGCTCAGGAAATTTGACTTTATTCTTGATTTCAGAATAACCTTTCTAATAGCTCTCAGACTAAACTGAAGTTGTTTGTGACTTTGCAAAATGGGAAGGGTTTGGGTGGCTCAGGGGACTGATGCTAAATGTGGCATGTTTCATTTCAAGTTTCGGAAGGAAGCACGCTCTTGGTACGCAAGTGAGCAGAATTCAACACTAAACAAATGATGCTACAGTCTTGTGGGTTGTTGCATGTTACGTTTGGTCTGATTGAATTCTCAGGCAATCAAGATCCATGCCATCTCTATTTCCAGCTGTCATTTCTGAGGAATTTCATATCTGTCATTTGCTTGATTCCCTTGGGTGAAGGTCAATCCAAGGACTAGAAGGATGTCTGTACACAGATCCCAGAGGGATGTTGTGTCACTGCTGCCTGTGGGGTCTGCGTTAGGCAGTTTTACGTGACAACTGTCTGTAATTTTCAGTAGTGGGCTCTCATCCTGTTCTCTTAAAACATGCTTTGTCCTCTATGTAATGTAACTTTTGTGCTAGTTTAGTGATCATGTTTTTACGGGAATGCCACTGCTGTGTAGAACGGCAGGGCAATGCCTCTCACTTGCTTTCTTTCTGTGGGAAAGACTCTTGACTTAGGGGGTGATTTCTGCCCTCTAAATCCCCAGCAAGTGTTCCCAGTCCCACCTATACCTGTCTTGCACATCGTAAGCCCTCCTGGGTTTGAGTGCTACAGATTTGCTGCTGCCTGGGTGGAGGCTCAGGAAGCAGAGCTGAAGGAGCATGTGATGTATCCCACCCTTTGCCTGGCCTTGTGCTTACTGGGTGAGACTTAGTCCCTGTGACTAGTGGTGTGTGGTGGTCTCATGCCCTTTTATGAAACTTCTGAAAAGAAACCAGAAAGTCATTGTTCCTTTTTGTAATGTTATTCTGACAGCTCCCCCCAAAGTTCCTCTTTTTCTGAATTCCTTTTTGCTCTTCTGAGAGTTTCCACTGCTCTTTATCTGCCAATCCCAACAAAACATTTTTTCTCTTTTGATGAATAAATTATTCTCAAGAATAAAGAGCTGTTCTTTCAGGAGATTGCAGTTACATGAAAAAGGCACAGGTGTGTGGGTGTTTTATTTTGCCTTTTAGAAGACTGTAGCCTTAAAGAAGTAGATCGTAAGTGACAATGCAGAAAAAGGCAAGGGTTCCTTCAGCTGAATCAATATTGTGTTGTGTTTTTTTTTTTTTCTCCCGACTTTGGGGGCAGTTCCTGTCTGAATAACTGGTTCTAGTACTTTCTGGATGACATCTTGTTTTACTGTTGTTTAACCTCTGAAGATAGAGGTATTGTAGAGGAAACTGTTAACATAGAAATAAGGACTTCTTCACTGTGGGTTTTCTCCTCTGACATGTCTCAAACTGACCCTTAAATCAGTGGCATTACCTGATTCTGGAGCACTCTATTCAACAGCCAAGCAGCTAAGCTGGTGTTTGGATTCATTTACATGAGGTGTCCTGAAGACATTAAGTTAACCGATGTCAGTAAAAATGTTTGTTGGATTACCACAACGCTGACTGTCATGGGTTCAGTTGGAATAGAGTTAACTTATTCACTAGCAGCTGGTACAGTGCTATGTTTTGGATTTGGGATGAGAAATACTTTTCATGGTGCACTGCTGGTTTTAGTTGTTGCTAAGCTCTCAAGGCCTTTTCTGCTCCTTCTATCGCCCCGCCAGCGAGCAGGCTGGGAGTGCACAAGAAGTTGGGAGGGGACGCAGCCAGGACAGCTGACCCCAACTGACCAAAGGGCTATTCCGTACCGTGTGATGTCATGCTCAGCATATAAAGCTGAGGGAAGAAGAAGGAAGGGGGGGACACTTGGAGCGATGGCATTTGTCTTCCCGAGTAACTGTTACGCGTGATGGAGCCCTGCTTTCCTGGAGATGGCTGGACACCTGCCTGCCCATGGGAAGCAGTGAATGTTTTGCTTTGCTTGTGTGTGTGGCTTTTGCTCTACCTATTAAACTGTCTTTATCTCAACCCCCGAGTTTTTTCTCACTTTTGCCCTTCCAATTCTCTCCTCCATCCAAACTGGGGGGAGTAAGCAAGCAGCTGCATGGTTTTAGCTGCTGGCTGGGGTTAAACCACGGCACTGACTGATACTAATATTTCTGAAGATCTTCAGAAGATCTGAAGCTAGTTGTGAAAATGAGACCTGGTTTTGGAGAGAGATGATCCAGTTTGGGTTACTAGTACTACTCTGGAGTTGAGAGCTCACCTTCTATGAAAGTGGCTCTCAGTGCGTGCCTACTTATTGCCACAACCTCTAAAAAGTTTAGTCAGCCCTCTTACCGCCTGTGAGTGTGCATGAGGTTTCAAAGTTCTTGCTTGGCCATAAGCTGAGGAGAAACTTTTGTAAGCTGTACTGGTATAGGAGAGAAGATAGGTGAAATAAAGTTATCTTGCTGCCATTCCTCTAGTCCTCTCAAGTACCTAAACATTTCATTATTTATTTTTTCTTTAGCCAGTATGTCAAGTCATATGAATTCCTATATATAGCTCCTCATAAACCAGATACAGGCAAGAAGAACCAAAATAGACTGAAATACATGGGAAGTTCTTGCATATTATGGGTGCGGTTGACAGGTGTTTGTCCTTGCTCTTCTATGTCTGTCTTGCGGCCTTTCCCTCCCACTGTAGTTACAATTTGCTTTAAAGGGTTTTGTGCAATGTGGATTAGAGAATTTGCTATGTGAAATAATTCTTTCTCATTGAAGGACTGGATCGTTGAATGCTGTTAAATCTGTTACTTGTAGAAACATCCCTACACTGAAATATCTCCACTTAGATTAAATTTCTGCAGAGTTTGCAGACCCATCGTTGAAAGGGCTAAGCTCCTCAACTTGCATCTATGTTGGAAATCTCATGATTATTTGAACTCTTCCTTTGTCACTAAGCCCCTGCAGAGGGACAAGAACTCCTCGGTACCCGTAAGAGCTGGTTTGGGCTTCTTGGAAAAGCAGGCAAAGGAGGGTATTGCTAGAAATCATGGAAAGGACAGTGGTTGGCAAAGAGATGGGTGACACGGGGTGCTGCCTCCTGCTACGGAGGGATGGGCATCGCAGCAGCTGCTGCCTCATGCTTCCCAGCTCCAGCCAGCCACCAGCCCTCTGGTTCAGCAGGGCTCTCGGTGATTTCAGCAAGAGCGTGTTTTGCCTGTGCCTCAGGCTGGGCCTGCTGTCCTGCAAACGCCGCAGCAGGCGTGTGGTCTGACCTCGGCTCTTTGCACCTAGGTTATCTCAGCAGTCTTTGATTTCTTCAGCTGCTTACAGCTGATAAGTCTCTAAAAGCTCGTGAATGGGATTCCTTTTATCTTTGTTCTCCATCCCATCTGTACAGTGTCTTGACAGAGTGCAGCTGAAGGGCCATAAAACTTAGAGAGGATAGAACCTGACGATAATTGAGTTACTGAACACAAAGTAAGAACAGTATTGAGCTACTTATATTGTAAAGCTCCAATGAAAAAAAAAAAAATCTTTGTTTAAACTGACAAACTGTCAGCATTTATTGTAATATTTTCATAAATGTTTGTGGTGATGGCTTTAGCTGCCTTGCTTATTATATTATCTGTTTTAAAAGTGTGTTTTTTCTCTTCAGTCAGCAGTTGTCTTTCACACCGAGCCAGGATTATAAAACCCCCTCGGTAAATGTCATCAGTCCAAAGAATGAAAGAGGAAAACTCCCTCCCTTTGAACTTTCAAATTTGTATAGCGGATAACGCCTGGTCACAAGGGAGAAGGTGAAAGGGAAATTCTGGGGGACTTTCCTAGGAGGCAGAAGGGAAACTATTTCAGGCTCGAGAGACTACTTTGAGCTGATGGGATAGTCAATAAAATATCTTTTTTTTTTTTTTTACTTTTGTTCAGCACCTTGTCTAGGAGGAAGTATAACACTAATGCTAGAGAATTTCCATTCTCCAAAATTACTTTCCAGCTCAATACTGTAAGAGCAGGGAAAATCCCTGCCTGCAGATGCTTATTTTTGCTGGCAAAGGATGCCAGCGAGAGGCTCAAGGACTACCAGTTGCTTTTCTGGATCATGAGTCCTCTCTCCTCATAGCTATTTCTAGTTTGCATATTGTAGGAACCATCTTTCTCCAAGACAAGATGATGTTGTTGATGATACATATACACAATTCCACTAAGATACAATAGTTTATTTTTCTCTATCAGACCTGTTACTAGACAATACACCTCCTCCCTGACTTGTAACCCTACAGTCACTTGGATCCATGTTTCCTGACAGGTGAGAAAAGGAAGAAAGCTGGATGAAGTTCAGAAAGTATTTATTATTGTCCTCCGGGAAGGTGTTAAGTATTCATCAACAAAGTGGTGAGCCTCACAGGTAAATGAGGCTAATTAGTAGCTAATTAGTAGCCAACGCTGTTGTAGTTGCTGCATTGGACATGGAAACACTAGGAACGGTGGGTCTGAAAATGGAAGCTCAGGGTGAGAGGAGAAAAAGAAACTGAGATTAACCAAGGTCGGCGTAACTTGTCTTGGCTCTTCCCCAGAGAATGATGTTAACCTGTGACTGAACTGACCGAGCCCTGGGCCGGGCACCTCACTGAGGGTTTGTACGCCTGGAAGACAAACTCTATGGCAATGGCTCCTCTGAGTAAGAGGGGAACCACCTGAATCATGTCCTGGATTTTTCTACTAAACTACAAAATGCAGTTTGAACATGCTTATAAGCAACGGTTCATCATAAAGTCTTATAGTCCTGGAACAAATCCCAGAGCAACTCAACGGTGTTAGTTAACTCACTGATGTCAGAGCTACTGAACCGAAAGGAGCTAGTCTCTGCCTGAGCTGGTCTCTCTAGGAGCATTGCTCTGTTAAAGCAAAAGTGAATGTGTCTGGGTTTTATTTGTGGTTTGTTTTCTTTTAATTGTTGTAAACAGACCTGCAGCTGCAGTTTGTGAGAACTTTTTGAGGTGAGAGGAACTGTTTATAGAACAACTTTCCCTGAGAGTAATTCACAGCATGTACGCAGTACCACCTGCGTCCTAAAAAAGTATCTCTGGTATTCCTGGATGTTCTGGTGGCACCTTTTCTTATGCAAGGAAAACCAGCTAAGTGCAGTGAATGTAAATGACTAAGGAAAGGAAGAGCTGTTCCCTTCTCCAGGAGCCCATCTTGGCCTTCTCCATAGTTACCCAGTGAAAAGCACCCAAGTACTCGTGGAATA
The DNA here is from genome assembly GCA_008921705.1 of Burhinus oedicnemus. Taxonomy (NCBI): domain Eukaryota; kingdom Metazoa; phylum Chordata; class Aves; order Charadriiformes; family Burhinidae; genus Burhinus; species Burhinus oedicnemus. The sequence goes on from VFFE01006187.1 coordinate 230,728, forward strand.
CTTTGTACTAGTAAAAAGATCTAGTGGCTCAAGGACTCTTGAACCAGTGACAAAAATAAGGCTGACAGTTACCAAATATTGCAGGCTTAAATCCACCCCCCTCCTCCCAATGGAATTGCCTTCCTAACCCCTGCTTTTTGAAAGTATTTACAAAGCTGAAGTCTACAGAGCCTTTTACAAAAACTAACTACTCTAGTGTCAGAGCAGAAAGTTCCTGGTTGTATGGCTGTGTTACAAGCGTGAGAACGTTAATGTGCAATTACCTTTTGTCCATCGGAGATGGACACAAATAGGATCCTAAATAGGGGCCCCTAAAAGCACCTGTAAGCACTTCATGCTTGTTTTGCTAAGCTGTAAATAATTGTTCCAAGTGGAGAACAGTCATACATAGAGTTAATGGGATGTACATACAATATATAACATAGAGTTGTGTTGAGATGCCCGAGTTATTTTGCCCAGGTGTTGCAGGACTGTAGACTATTGGCTTGATAGCTGAGATAGATGTGTTTATTGTCTGAAGCAAATATCTTGAACAATCAATTTGTGTAAGTAGGAAAAAGGAGAGTGGGGATCATAAGCACTTCCTGCAGGCCCTCTACTCTGGAATGTTTCTCAATCTTAAAGCTTTCAGATTTTATTGTTAATGCTCAGTTCAGATCTAGTTCAGCCAAACCGTTTTACAATCTGAAGCGCCTATCTTTCAAGCATTGTAAGCATGATGAGATCTTGTCTCATTCTTGTCCCACCAGCAAAAGTGCTTTTTCTGTTATCAGTGCAATAGCATTACATTTTTTTACCCCCATCTGTAATCATGACCACACAGGGAGGTGCTGGCTTCTTTTGAAAGTAGCAAGCATTGGGTTTGGAAGCAAAGAAAGCAAGTCCTTTCCTTCAAAGCACTCTGAAAGACCACATGTGTCTGCTTCCTATAGATGTGTTTCTGTTCAGAACCATGGCACAAGAAAGAGGTGGCATCCTCCCCCTTACCCTTTTCTGACAACAGTACGCTATTCTTCCTATGCCCGTGTGTATACACTTAATTTTCACACGTTGCCTGCTCTCTCCTTTAGGTATATGTGGGGAATCTACCGCAAGTTTCATTATTGTTAATTGTGCATGTGTTTTGGTGGGGGGAGGTCTGTGCGTGCCTGTTTTCCTTTTTCTGCGGTGGTTCAGTGTCTTGGTTTTTCTGTTGGACACTGGAGGACTTCAAGAGTTTCTTGTGAATGATTTTTAGGTGAGGGCTGTACTTGGCTGAAGTGCTGCTCTTCCAGAATTGGAAGATGACTCTCAGGTCTGTTTGGGGCATATATATATATTTTTAATTATTTAAAAATCCAAACATATGTCCTCCCATTCCTTCTCTTCCCCTTCCCCCAGTGGATTATTTTGCAGCAGAAAGAGTCTCTTTCCCCAGAAGAAAGCAGAGGAACAGCGTAAGATGGAAGCCACAATTTCTTATGCTGTCACATTTCTTGCTGCAGTGTCTTTCTGTGATTTCATTTTCCTATTGCAAATCAGCACTGGCAGCCTTGCAAGCCCTCATCTTCATGGGGCACAACTGAGCTCTTTTCCCCCCCCCCCTTTTTCTCCTTTAATATTCTGCTGCATAGGGTGTCTGGATGCTGGCTTATGCATGAACATGTTTTGAACTGATAGTGGGTCAGACTTCATGCACTTCTCAACAGTGACTCTATCAGTTCTATCACAGCTGAGGCAGCGAGACAACAAGCTTAAATTTTTGGACTCAAACTCTGTTGGATCCAATTTGTCTTTTGGAGCAATAACTTCTGGTGTGCTTTGGGGCAGTAATGTTGCCTCAGCCAAGTTTGGACCTGTTAGAGGCAAAAGCCAGCAGAAACTACTGTCCCAAGCCTAGGAAAATCTGGAGAAACCACCTCTCAACTGTTGGGCTAGACCACGTGGTTCCTCTTCTTCCCTGCAGCACAGAGGTGCTGGTAATGCCAGAGATGGTGGTGTGATTTAGCTATGCAATGTGGTGATGGAGTTGAGGCAGTGCAACAGGACAAAGAACTCCAGGAGCATATGAGGTGCAGCTAAGGGTGACCTGGGCTAGTCTGCAGTGGCAATCCAGTGCTAGGAAAGGCCTGAGGTGGAGCTATAGGAGGTGATTCTGAAAAACAGGTACATTTAATTTATGTACCCCTCACACCTCTGATCCTTAAAGTTAGCAAATGCTAATTGCTATTATGACTTGGGCATTGTTTCTGTCCGTGCTTTGGCTTTGCTGCAAATTAGCTCATGTAGGCAGTGAAACTTTACTTTGAAGGACTACATGAATTGTGGATGTTGGGGGAGTACAAGCACAATGTAAACCAGGCCAGTACCTGAGATACCTATGCTATCCCTCAATACTGTTTCCTGTTTTTACTGCTGGAGATGAAGAACTAGGTTAGACTTGTATGATCCGGTGGGGCACTTCGTATTTGGGCAAGAGCTGTGGAGTGTAACTCTCATGTTTGTCTTAAACACAAGGAAAGAGATAACTAGGACAGAGAGACTAAGAAGTCCAACTGATGTTACTACAATAGAAATGCAGGTGATATTACAAAGGATGCTTGAACAACAGAGAGTTACCAGCAGTCAAGTTGGAAATGCTTTGTGTTGGTTGTTGTATTCCCTAGTAGAATGGCTGTGTTGAGGGAAGACAAACTGTTGTTCCATAACCGCTGGAAGAAAACTGCACAAAAGTGCATGGAATGGGCAATGAATTCTAGTATAGATTCTCTGATGGTTTCCTTCTGCTGTTAATGCTTTTGCTCTCTAACACAAATTCTCTGGACTCTTACAAGAGCTGACTTTACAGGGCTGTCTTGGTTTTGTCTTTTCTCTTGCCTTAAGAACAGTGTTAATAGTCTCCTCTGTGTGGTGGGTTTTTTTGGTTTGAGGGGTTTTTTTTTTTGCTTATCTTTGACAGACTTGTCAAAGGGTTACAAGAGATGTTGGGGAGGAAAGGCAGGAATTAAGCAGGTGCTTTGCTTGATCACATAAGCCTTACTTTTCTCAATAAACCAAGTTGTGAACCGTTAATTGCATCTTCATACAGCTGCCTGACACCAATCTTTCTGGATTGTGAGAGAACAGAAAAGATAAGCTGGTCTTTGAACCTAATAAAGATAGATGACAACCCAATATGCAAATTGATTATAGCTCCCAAGAACTACGTGGGGGATAGAAGTCCTAAAATTTGTTGGTTTTCAAGTGATCTTTAGTTTGTTTTTCTAAGTTGATATAGTTCAGTGATAATGGAGCTCTGATAGTGAATTTCTCACTTCCTCAAAGGGAGCTTACTTCAGTTGTAGCCGTGTAACCCTTTCACCAATTGCTATGTTTAATACCAGAGAGCGTAACACTTGTCATTTGGAAGTAGGACATAGCTGAAAGTAAGCTAAAGAATTAATATCTAAAAGCAACTAGATACTGTCAAGTTTATGACTGCTGCCCAGATGTATTGTAATAGCATCTGATGGTCACTTGGTAGTGGACAGTAGGGTCATCTTGAGGGTTGTGATGGAGGTCCAAACAAACTACCTTAGCAAGGAGTCACTGGATCGACTTTGTACAACTCTGCTATAAAGGCAACTTGCTGGCTAGGTAGGCAGGCTACACCCACACTAGGAAAGCAGTGCATGGGGTAGCTGCTGTCATCTCTTTTCTGTAATTAAGAGTCCACCAAACTTAACCTTTCTCAGTGTCGGAGATTCTGAACAGAGCTTTTATATGTTTATGCTGTTTTAAGCATGTTGGTAAGTAATGACTTGAAAAGAAAGAGGAGCAGCTTGTGCAAAACCACAAACTTTCATGCTGTGAAAGATCAGCCTGACCTCTCTGCGGTTCTACACTTTCAATATAGGAAAGCCCCTGTAAAAGTTTAGGTAAACTTAGTTTTACAGTATGTTTTCAACTAGCCCCAAACTGGAAGTTGAGGGTGTGAAATGCACATCCCAAATAAGGCTTGCAAATTCAGCAGTGCATTGCACTGATCTACAGCTTGGTCTCTAGGCCTCACCTTTCCCCATTGAGGAGGTAAGCTTTGTGAATAGATTAAATTATCAGCCTCTTGGGAATGATAGGTACAGTCAAACATCTTTGCAATCAATGAACTGATCTAAAGCAACATCATCTGAAATCTTGTAGGAATTTAGTCCTGTGTGACGGGGCTCTGCAAATAGCAGCCTTCTTCAGGTACAGGAGGCAGCTGCCTAGGGCACTGGTCTGCAAGGAGCAGCTAGAGTCAGAGGAAGCAGCAGCCACCCAGGTGGAAGGATGCACAGCTGCTGTTTGGGGAGAGGGTGCTAGAAGATGGAGACAGCTTCTCCGCAATCTTACTTTAGCCCTTCCATCCCTTTTTCTTCCCCTTTGCTCTGTAGTGGCAGGGGTGGCTGAGCCCTTTCCTTTCCAAAACAACAACACTTAGCTTCACTAGTGCTGTTGAAAACTCTTGACAGTGCTCTAGCTTGTGTGACATCTCCCTGCTCCCACCATACGCACTTATCTCCCTTGAATTCCAGCTCTTTCCCTTCCATTGACTATCACCCTGTGAAATACCTTCTGATGGCATCTCACATCAGGGTGTTTTCCCTAGAATGATCCAGGCCCAGCAGCTCCTTCTGCAAGGGCTGAACCAGGCTGCAGCTCAACTAGTTGTGATCTAGCAGCTCTGGGTAGCCAGAGGAGCTGATTTGGTCTCTACGCTGCCATAACAAAGATACAAGCTCTTCTGCACAGTAGTAGGTGCCACTGGTACATCTGTTTTGGCACTCTTCAAGCTCTTGGCTAGAGTTGTGCACAAGTGATGAGGCTTTGCATCACCTAGATAATAACTGTTCTTTGGAAATCCAGGAATATGTGGGTTGGAGGATTACAGTGATTAGGTCTGTGCCACTGATCTTGGAAATGCTATTAAGTATGTGTTGCACAGCAGAAAACTGCTAGTTGGGTCCATGATGTGCCTTGGAGCATAAAGGGCACAAAGATGTGCCATATTGTTCCAGCAATAACAAAAATCAAGAAGTGCATGAGTGGAAATCTCTGATAATATCACCTCACAACTCTGCATCCTTGAATATCCTCTCCAAGAATGTCAAAGAACCACTGTAATTTGTGAGGCCACCCATAATTGAGCAGATGGTTATGACTATGTAGTTGCAGGGCCAGTTTTCTCAAATGTTTCTGTCCACATGTCGTGGAGCCATGACATAAATGTTGGGCATCCTAGTTGTGATAATTCTTTAAAACTGTTTACTCTCAAGTTCTTCTGATAGTCTCTGCTTTAGTGATCTCTTAAGGTGAGAGTGATCTCTTACCCGAATCGGAGACAAGATCTTAGCTTTCTGTCATGTCATACGCATTCTGAGAACTGTAAACACCAGTGAATAGCCTTGGTTTCCGTAAGTTAGAGCAAGACATGTAAAATACCAGCTGAAGGGATTGTAAGTGTTTCTGTATATGTGAGAGATCATTGTTTGTCTTTGCGTTTCTTTAACTAAAAACTCCTGTTACACTTTTTTTTTTTAAAAAAAAACCTCTCTTATTCAGTTCTTGCAGAAGATCCATTTAAAATTGTAAGCCAAATACTTTAAAGTAGTATTTATCCATGCACAGAGTATAGAGGCAGGACCATATCTGGCTAGGTTCTCTGGCATTTAGTATGCTGTGGATATTTTGTTAGGATTGAAGGGTTGTCCAGTCTTGCACATCTCAAAGTACTTATTGAGTGTTTCTGATACAGTCAAACCCTCCTAAAACACAGTATTATTCATTGCACAGCTGTTACTGCTAGAGTAAATGATTGATTTTCTGCTTTGCCATCAGATTCTAGGGAATTAGGCACTTCTAGGAAGATGTCTAATAAAGCTGTAGCCAGGAGGATTTTTGTCACTGTAATATACCACTTGCTTTTAGTCTTGACAGATGTAGCAACTCAGCGACTCTTCCTATTGCTGCTGGGAAGAGATGTGCTTCCAGAGCCACCCCTGTTTTCCCATAGCTGGGCTGCCTGAATCTACGTTCTCTCTTGCCACTAACACTTCATGGAAAACCCATCTTTTGGAGGTGGCCAAAGCCTGAGTTCTGAGTATTTGTGGTAATGTTTGACAAGACTTGGGGCCTCAGAAATGACTAAGCTTGGAGTCAAAACCATACAGAAAATTTGATTTGGAAAGACAGGATTCCTTCTCCCATTTGTATTTGCTTACTGGTAAAAAGATCTGATACATTCAATGAGAACTTAAGTTGATTGGTCTTTGATGATGGCAATGTGAAGATTACCTACTGCTTACCCAAACTGCATCTTGTACTTTCAGTTGGGGAAGTGGGGAGAAGATGACTTGCTCTGCAACCTACTGCATACCTAACTCTAGCAAGAAAAGTGAATGTGATGTCCTCAGATAGGAAAGTACGAAGTGCTAGGTGATTAGATATGGCATTGTACTTAGTTTACTGGCAGCTGCCAAACATCTTGATGCAGGCAAATGAAATACTTTGTTTGGATCTTTAGCACTATTAAATGGCATTAAATATTACAGCTTTCCTTTTTCTAGACACAAGTGTCTGTTTGTGAGAATGTGTAATGGAACAAGCTCTTTTTTTTTTTTTTTTTTCCTCCCCTTGCTGACAGGTTTGTGGAGAGTTAACTAGCAATCATTAGGTGTGATTGGTACTGTGCTTTAACTGATCACTGTTAAACAAAGTAGAACCTTATGGGTTGAACGCAAGGGAGAAATAATTTGTAGAAAGCACTCAAACTATATGAACTTTAAATGGCCTAATCTTGAAGCACTTCCTCTGAGCACTCATGGAAATCTTCTCCAGATGTTAACATGCTGATTTCATGCCTGCAGTTCAAAGCCCTTACATCGCTGTCCTACTACCAGATGGGATTCGAAGAGCCTCGTTAGTTATGTATCTTACACTGCCTCAGCTCTTAAGGACCTCAAAGCTGACCTTGGCACTTCTAGGACTGTTTATTTAGAGGCCTGAACTAAGAGTACTACATGTTGATCTTTCATAGTCCTTCATTCAAACTGTAAACAGTCATTTGGGAGATGAAGTTGAGGTGGCAGCTGGAGAAGGGCAGTGAACTCCTTAGAGCATCTCTGAAGTGGAACTCAGAGGTCTTAGGAACTGAAGAAACCCTATTTCTAAGCAGTTGTTCAGGGGAGGCAAAATGTCTGAGGATTAGCTTTGCAGCCCCCCAGGCTCTGGAGCCACCTGAGGTGAAATACTTCCCCTGGCCTGAACAGAGGAGGTCCTGGGGTGTCTCTGATCTGCACCTTGCTGGTAGTGAGATGATGGTGGTCTTAGCCATAACTTGTGTTACCTCAGCTGAGCCCTAATTCTTACAGCTGCTTCATCCCAAATTCTCCTGTACCATGGACTGCAAATGTAAGGAGGATTGGAGCTGAAGTACCGCTTTTACACCCCCTGGAGATGACACAAGGACTATTTCTGGGTAGAAACTTGTTTATGCCTCTCTCAACACAGAAGAAAAGGGGAAATGGGAACCAAGGCAATAAAACTGAATTTTAATAAAGGCTATCCTAACTTAGTTCCTTCTCTCCCTTCTTCTGAGGTGTGGAACTGATCTGTAGTTGGGGTGAGGTAGGGACATACTGGTAACCATGTCAAGTCAGCAGAGTTGCCCTGACTTACATCAGCTTGTGCATGTCACTTCACATCTGAATCAAGATGGTCAACTTCATCTGTGAAAGAAGTATTCAGAAGCCACCTGTAAATTTATATAGTGGCTTCATATCATGACCACCATGAAACTTGCAGCTGTAATGAGGTACTCAAAGGGTGAAATTAATTGTGTGGAGGATAATCTTTGAGGACAGAAGTTTCCCATGAGGAAACTCAAAGATCCCCCAGCCAGACTTGCCGTACAACCCTGATAGCTCTTTAATTAGGTATTTTGCTTTTGATTTAAGAATATTAAGGCCTCATCCAGACAGTAGTGCAGCCGTGTCCTGGTGCCATAGTCTGTGCTCAGCAAGGTGCTGCTGCTCTCCTTGGCCTTAATGGACCCCTAACTGCAGGCCCAAGAGCTGTTTATCGAGTTGGGTTTCCCCAGGGTGTACTTGTTGGGTGGATGACAATGCTCTAGTACAAATGAACGCACTCTTTCTGCTTCATTCCTCTGTGAGGAACGAAGAAATGGGGGAGGAGGTAGTAGAAAGAGTGTTATAGTATGGGGACTTACAGTCACAGATGAAATGCTGACCCCCGACTCTCTAGCTTGGCACAGCTATTTCCCAGCCTATCTGGCAGAGGAGATCTTTCCAGGGAAACCTTTTAGCCTCAAAGTCTTTAAATTTTTTTTCTCCTTCTCTCCCAGCAGAGGACTTGGAAAACACAAGAGATGCAGCACAACATGGGTACCCCAGGGACCTCTCATTCCCATCCTTTCAAGTGCATGTTGTTGCAGTCTTTCTTGTCAGAACAGATTCCTTCCTCATGTCAAACAAACAAACAAAATCACTCTGTAAAAGAATGTAAATTTTACTGTAGGAGGCAGTAGAAGCTCTAATAGTTTCTACTCTATAGATCCTAGCACAAAGGGGTCTCAGCTTCCTACAGGATCATGCCCTGCTTTGAAAAAATCTCTTGGAAATATAACTCCAATGCAGTTGCTGCAGGATGTGCAGATGTCTGAGCCAGCTTTTAAGCCACCGCTGTGCATTTTGCTAACGGGTGAGCAGCACGTGGCAGCGCAGGAGTCGGAGTAGGCAGCAGTTGCCGTGTGGTTAGCCTGTGCCAAACACGGCGCTGCCGCAGGCTGCGGCACGGCTAACTAGCTGTAATTCTGCCAGCTGCAAGGAGAACTTTAGCTTGCAGCATAAGTCGACAGAAGCATTGCTATGGGTGATTGGGTGAGGAGTGCATGGGAGTGAATTAACCGTGGAACGGCCTTTGCCGGATATGTGATAGGGCTGGAAAAGTGGTGACATTCCCTGTTGCCATCTGCCTTTTGGATTTCACAAATGCTTCTGGACATCTTTTTTGTTTGGTTGTTTTTTTCCCCCCTTTGGAAGTCCTAAATGTGTATTTCTGGTGGGTAGAGGGGAGGAATGTGGCTATTAGGCAGATTCCTTCATCATAGCTATTTAAGAGAGATGCCCTTCTCTGGATAGTAAAGTGCATTCAGGTAAGAGGAAATTGTCACCTTTCGGGAAGTAAGAGTTCTTGGTAACTGTGAGAGACAATAACAGCAAGATAAGTGTGTGTTTTAGTGTTGTTTGCACTGTTTGTTTGCTGTAACGGGGAAGAAAGACAATGCCAGCTCCTCCAAAGCTGGGTAGCTGGAACACACTGAGTCTGCAGATGTACACAATAGTGAGTTTGCACGCATGCAATGGTGCCAAAGGCAACATGCAGCAACCTCCTTACAGATCCTGTAAATCTACTCTTTAAAAGAACAAAGAAGTTTAAGCTGGGCTGCCTCGGCAAGGGAAATGTAGGGAGTTCTGGATGGTCTTCCCTTTCCTGATGTAAAAATAAAACAATCCTCTTTTTAGAAATGATGGCAGGGATCTGCCTGGCTCTAGCCCAGATAGCTATCTCACTGTGGTGACAGCTGACCTTGCTCTGGCAAGGCTGCTGAGAAAGGAGCTGAAAGCAAGTTTGCTTTCACAAAAAATGTCTGGTTCATAACTTAAGCACGTGGCAATGTAGAACATGGAGAAACTTGGATGTTGGGAAATAACATCTGGAAGGCCAGAGGCGAAGAGATTATACTTCAAGCGCACGTAGTTGAGAAATACATTTGGACTCTACAACTAACTAACTTTATTCATAAACTGAGGGGGGAAAAAAATCAAGCAAATAGCAGTCTCCTTTATCTCATTGTGTTTAGTCTTTCCAGCAGCCTTGCGAGGAAATCCTAGGTGAAATAAGCTAATACAGAAAACTGCACAATAATATATGCATAAGGAGGCGTGAGAGGAAAATACTTGCATGCAAAACTAAATTGGAGAAATAATTTTAAAAATTAAAAAAACTAGCATTCTCTGGATGAATAATTTGCCTGTTTTCTCTGTCATCCCCACTCTTCATTAAAGTTGCACTCTTCAACTACACTAAGCAAAAGCTAAATTACACCAGTAATTACACTCTTCTTTTATAGAACAAAAGTGAATTTGGAGTGAAACTGGTGAACTGCAGTAACCGAAACTAAAATACTTGAAATGAATCCTTGAAAATGACACCGAGTCCTGTCGTTTCATCCACTGCAGGTGCTCTCTCCTGGGATGCTACCAAGTGCTCTTAGTGTTACACTGCGTTAATGCCTGCTGCTCCGTGGGTGAGCCGGGTGCCTGGGTGTGTGGAATAATTCTGCTTTCCAAGGGTAGATTGCTATAGGGGTCCTGTAGTCATAGGTTTTGGTGTTAGCTCTTGATGCCTTTATAGATCTGTGCAAATGGCTTTTTACTCCTCTTGCTTACGTGTTGTCCTATCTGCTAACAGAGCAAGTCTCTCGCTGAAAGGGCGTAGTTGAGTCACCTTCACTTACACAAAGAGTAAAGGGTCCAGAGGATGTGGTAAAGCAAATCATATACAGGCAACATTTGCTGAGATTATGCAGAAAGCTTAGCGAGGCAGGAGGCCAGCAACATGGGTTCAAGGGCTTCCCTCCCACACACACCTGGAAGGAGGTGGACGCTCTGAGACAGTGGCTGAACTGAAGTAGTGTATGTTGCCAAAGGCGCCATTATGTTGTAACTAGAAAAGCAGTGAGTTGAGCTTTTTCTTCTGTGCGTGAGGGGAATTTTTTTCCTGTGGTTGCTTTAAAAGCAAAACCAAACAGTGGTAACCCACAGATGGGGGATTAAAAAAAAAAAAAAAAAAGTATGGCTTTAAGACAGTTGGTTCTAGGATGTTAGGAAATCTTAACTGAACTTAGAGTGCAGTCACATCCCTTGCAAGAAGTCACATAATTTAACATGCACAAAGTCAAAGCAAGTCTTCCATGCCTGGAAACTATCTAACTTGGAGTCCTTGAGCTAGCTACATATTTATTGTTCTTAAACTGTTGTTCTGGGGAGACAGACTTATTCTGAGCAATCTGCATTCCTAGGGGCTGATAGGCACATGGACTTGTATATATTCTAGAATAGATTATATTTTCTCTAATTTGTGACTTTTGGTTTTTAACTTTCTTTACCCCTCCTCCCTTATTCAGCAGGCATCTTGAAACAGGTAATGACTAAGGGCTACGCACTTTCTTCCTTCAGTCTTACTGGGCACCTCCTTGAAGAAACTGTCCTAGTACCGGTGATTTATTTTATTCTGTTACAGATGACTTTAGTAACTAGCATAGGGGCGGACTGGTAGAAAAGTCTGGTGGTTGGAATCAGAGTTTAGAAAAAAGAAAATACAGAGACAATAGAGGAAAGAAAAGGCAGCTGAGAGAACAACCAAATCTGGAATTAGCTACAGCCATAAAATGGAGATTCCTTTTAGCGATGCTGAAGATGGCTGTAGTTTTATTTGTTCAGTGCTCTATGTGAGCAGGAAGGAAAAGGAAAACTTAAAAATACCTAAGCAAAACCAAAAACACCACTATCAAACCCAACCTCTCATTTACTGCCCCCCAGCAACAAACACAGTTGAAAACCCAAGCCAGTGTGAGTGTGCCTCTGCTGTCCTTTGTAGGTGGTATGGATGCCTCAGGCCAGGGCTGAGCAGCTGGGGGTGCCCATGCAGCCCAACCTGAGCTCCTCTCCTGGGCTGGAAGCAGCAGAGCCCTGTGAGCATGGTGAGGAGGTGCAATTAGTAACTCCCCATCAACACAGGGAATTCATGCCAGTGCAACACTACACGGAGGCAGCAGCGCTTCTCCAGACCCTGTTAGCACAGGCAGCTCTGCACCACGCCTTGCCGTGTGGTTATGATGTGCCTGAAGGTGTTGAGGTGCTTTTTTAAAGACCTATGGGCAGATGTGAACTGAAATCAATGACTGGAAGTCTCTTGAGGCTCAGGCTGTTTTGAAAAATCTGACTGCAGGTACATGCACAATGTATATACATCCCCACATGCCTCTGAAAATTGTCAGTGTTCAATGAGATATTTCACTGAGTATCTATTCCTGTTCAGTACGTGTGTGTATGTGTATTTAATGGATTGCGGCAGAAAAGTAGCTCATTGTTCAGAGGCTTTTTTTCCTCCTCTCCTTTCTCTCACCTGCTGACACAAAGCTCCGTCCATTGACATGTGCCTGCAGTATCTTGCCACCTGGACTGGACTGCCACCTTCTGTGTATTTTTAGGAATGCTCAGCTTCCATAGGGGGTGGTTGGTTCTATAGGCTCCTCATCTGGGGTGGGAGGGAAGGCTGTAACACAGTTCAGAAAAGGAGTGTAACTGGGGGTGTGAGAGAGAGAGAGAAACCAGCTCAACTTTTTCACAGGATTCTTAAAATACTAACCATAAAAGCACAGAATGGGTTGGAAGGGACCTCGAAGATCATCTAGTTCCAACCCCCTGCCATGGGCAGGGACACCTCCCATTAAACCAGGTTGCCGCATCCAACCTGGCCTTGAATACTTCCAGGGATGGGGTCTCCACAGCTTCCCTGGGCAATCTGTTCCAGTATCTCACCACCCTCACAGTAAAGAATTTCTTCCTAATATCTAATCTAAATCTACCCTCTTTCAGTTGAAAACCATTACCCCCTCATCCTATCACTACACTCCCTGATAAAGGAGTCCCTCCTTATCTTTCCTGTAGGCCCCCTTTAAGTCCTGAAAAGCTGCTGTAAGGTCTAAGGTCTCCCTGGAGCCTTCTCTTCTCCAGGCTGAACAGCCCCCAACTCTCTCAGCCTGTCTTCAGAGGAGAGGTGCTCCAGCTCACTGACCATTTTTGTGGACCTGCTTCAATAAGTCAATGTCTGTCTTGTGCTAGCAGTAAGCTGTAGATGCCAACTACAATGATATGGTGGGGGAAAAGCCAACAAGCCCCCTAAAGAGTTGACTGCACTGTTGTATGTGGATTTTTTATTTTTTTTTATTTTATTTTTTTTTAAATAATATGTAGGATTTTTCTTTTGAAGAGTAAAATGTTCTTCCAACCCCCACCCCCCTGCCAAATGGTTTCTCTGGCAGACTCAATATCAAGAAATGGTGACTTCGTCCAAAAGATCAATCTCTTGAATGTAGTATATATCGGTGCAATCTTATTTTAGGACTTCCATAACTGGAGACAGCATATTGAAGACTTTTTTGTAGTACTCATCTTGTTAAATATTTCAGTGGTCTGGTGTGCATTACAAGAAGAGGGCTTGGAGATGAAAATTTCCTACCACTTTTTCTCCCTTTCTAGAAATAACTACTTGATTTCTCTAGAAGGAAAAATTCTGTGCTGATCACTACCTTCATGTTGCTTACACTTGTATTATCAAGTTAAACTCAAAACAACAGCAAGATTTTTGATTTCATGACAACTGAAATCTATAGCCATGGGGTTTCATTGCTCACTCAGGATTCAGTTTTAGTCAACTGGTGAAATACTTCTGTCAATTTAGCCTTCAAAAAGGCAAAATTATCTGCTATGGGCTGGCTCTTGAGGGGTCTGAATTATAAGTTTGCACAGAGAGATGAGAAATTGGGCTTTGTGACATCAGTTGCTTTGTACTTTTCCAAGGTAACTCTCTTGTACCTTCCTCTCTGCCTGCATTACCTTGGTGGGTACAGTTCCCTCTGAAGAAGGGAAAAAACTATCAAGAATAAAAATATATTTTAAAATGGAAAAGTTGTTTTAAATGCCCTGCTGTATGGACTGGTACATACATCAGTGATTGTGTTTTCCTTTTTTTTTTTTTTTTCTCCATCTAATACAGCCCTTCCGTGAAAACTCGAAGGCAACAAGTTTGTCTGAAACCTGCGTGTGCAACAGTATCTTGTTATCTTCTTTTTCAAAATCCACAAACACTTGTCACAGAAACCATGGTGGCACACAACTTGGGAAAATCCTCCTATGTGGTTGCTTGCCCCCTTTCTTGTCTTTTCACTCTTGCGCTTGGTTTCGTCACTAGCTGCAAACTGAGACCTTTCTGTTTTGTGCAGCACTGGCTTTGTGATAGCGTGCGCTGCTCAGTACAATGGGATGCCTTATCTTCATCGCACAGGGGCTTTTAGCTGCTGTCACACGCTGTCGATTTGTAAACAGTGACCGTTCAGAACCTGCAAAGTTACACAGGGTTTTGGTTTTGGTGTGACTAGTATGCTGAATGTCTTGCCTGAGCTTTTTCTCTTACTCAGCTGATGTTTTGAGGCAGTAAGTGTGATTATTTTCAGCCTAGTGTTCATTCTCTGAACTTCACTGAACTGAAACTCCCCATTCGGTCACTTCTGACGGTGTGCCAGTTTAATGACTACAGAAAAGCAAAAGGATAAAGAGCAGAAATAAAGGCAAACCTGTATTCAGTGTGTAAATTAGTTGGAGATGCCTTTCCAGGATGTCAGGTGAAAGCTGCCTTTTGCTTTACTGCCAGCCTTAGCCTCACTTCTCATTTTGCAGTTTAAGTGCCCCCCAGCTGGCAGTCAGTGAAGAAAAATGGAGTTACAGAGCTGAAACTTTTTAACTGGGAAAACCCCTCAATCTGTACTTTTCCTCTCCAGCAAGCTGCCACTTATGACAAAGGAAAAAAAAAGAAAAAAACAAAACTAAAACAAACCTTGATTGTTTCTTTTTCATTTTTCCCATGTCTATATCATCTGAAGCAATTTTAAAAGACCTTAGCCAAAAGCCGTAGCCCAGATGCTGCAGTTTTAGCACTTTCTAGTACAAGACAGAAAACTTGATCTCTTACTTACCAATGTGGAATCTCTCGGTATCCTGTCTGAATGTGCTGAGACTCAACAGTGCTGCTGTGAGGAGCCTCTGCCTTGAATGAGGAAGTGCTGAAGAAGGGCAGGATGTGGAGCAATGACTCAGATATCGAGGGCTGTGTTTCTTGACTAGCTAAGGAATAAAAGGAATTATTGACGGCGCTCACTATAGCGTGCTCAGCTGACGTAAGGACTTGTGAGCTACCACTTTACCAATAGTAAAATCTCAGGAACAGTCAATATTTCACTTCTCGTCTTTTCTCAAGCTTTAGCTGCTTAGGGTCATGCAACATTCTGGTATTGCAGTCTTTTCTAGGAGGACTGTCTACCTCTTGTCTAATAAAACATATGTCCCTGTCAAGAAGCATTTCTTTGCATGAATGTGCCTCTCGAGGATGTTTGGAGTAAGGATTTTGATAATGCTTCTGAACCAACTCTTGCCCCTTAGTTCAAGCAGGCACTTTAGACTTTGCTTGGTCCTTTCCTTTAGGAAAAGAATATAATAATAAAAAAACCCCAAACCAACACACATCTTTTCTTACAATTAGTTTTAACTGGCATTCATGTGTTTAGTGTCCTGTTCACCTGAACAGAGAGGCTACCGCTTGCAGTTTCTAAGCACACCTTTCCAAACTCTACATTGCCAAAAAAGCTCTGTCTCTTATTTGCTCTGCAATCAAACACTGTTGTTTCACTGGCTCTCCACTTTTGACATGCTTATACCAAGCAATGTTTACCCCTTATGTTTTCAGCCAGCCATGGTAGAAGCCTTTCTCTTTCTCCTTGTTTGCATCTTGCTGAGGTGTCGACTTGGGTGTGGGTGCCTGGCATGCTCTGCTATGTCACCTCACAAAGGAATTTAAGTTCTCTTTCTATAGGCATTTGCTAGCACGGCCATTGCTTCATTGAAGGTTTGTTGCACATAGTTGCATAATTGCACAATTCAGCACTTGCACATCAGAAATGGAAAAATATATTAGAAGGGTTCTGTTCAACTCTCATCTTTAAACTACCAGCTTCTGGGTAGTCTCTCTTTCATTGAATTGAATCCTTCTGATGTCTCCCTTTCTTTATTTTAAGTGAGTTTGTGTATACACCTATAATGCACTGTTAGCATTGAACTTTTCATTATATAAACATGACATAAAAGGCATACTAATTATTTTAAATCAATTGGTATCCCAAACACTGTTCTCATTCATTTCAATGCCTCCTCTGCTTGGGTTAATCAGAGACCTAGCTATTTAATCATGCTGGATGAATTTAAATATTAGTATGTAACAGTCATGTACAAAAAAATTGCTTAAACTTCAGAGTAAGTCTGAATTTTTTAGTATTAAACCAGAAGTTAAATAATTGAAGAAACTCTAGGAAATCATCTCTCGTTATTCCAGAAAACAAACAACCCTCCCTTATTAATGGTTTGAGAAATAACACTTGATGAATTAGTCAGCTTCATGGTAGTTTTTCAGCAATAGTGTTTCTCACTCAAATGATGCTGTAATGGAATTGCTCATTCTCCCCTGTGACACCGATCCTCGGTATTTCCTGAGGCACTTCACTTTTGCAAAGCTTTGAATGCCTGATGCAATTCACATTAGATGAGCAGTAAGACAATATAGAGGAAAGTACTTCTGAGTTCATAGAAGTTATTCTCTGTCTGGCACTGAAGCACAGAAGTGGAAGGCTTCCAAGACTAAAATTCCTGATGAAGGACCAAAAACATCTATGGCCGCACTAATGTCATGAGAAAGACGTATTGTGTTTCCCCTCCCTCCCCCCATGCTCTTCTGAAAGCTAATTTCTTGGTAGGATACTGCTCTGAGAGCTCCTCTTAAAGCAGAAGTATTGTCCCAGTTAACACAACTGTTGGAATTTGACTCACAGATGCTATGTCCAACTTCAAGTAAAAAAAAAAATCAGTCCATAACCAACAAAGTTCAAGAATTTGAAGGTGTATCCTTAATGTTTCATATGCTAATTCCTTCTTTATGTGCTTGGAACAGGTCTCCAAGATATTATGTAGCCCAGCCTAAACTTAAAAAATCAGCTGAGGTAATTCCTTGGTGTGTCCAGTGACTTGAATAGTTTTTTTCGGTATGTACCCTTTAAAGTCCTATGTCACTAAATACTCCATGTTTTTTCTTGCCTTTGGTCTTTGAAGTGCACTGGTATGGTGATTAAGTACTATCCAGATTAAAAAATGAGAATGGAAAGGCTGCTGTACTCCAGCTTTGTGCCTAGGTATCCTCTGTGTATTTCCTTCCATCTTTTTCTCACCTTATTGCTGTCCTCCCATCTTGCAGGAGGAGGATCTGGATTACTAATGCATTCTTCCAAAACTGCTCAGTGCACAAAAATACAATAGTAACTGACACGTGTCTTCTAATGGTCTGAAGTGATGGTTGTGTGACTGGAGGGCATGGCCATAGAGCTATTACTCAATTTGATTTTTGGTGATAAAGACAAAGAAATCATGCTGGTATGTGATAACTTCTCACCAGAATAAACCACACCAGTATATACAGGGTGTGCAGTTGGGTTTTTTGGTTTGGGGTTGTTTTGGATTTTTTTTCCAAGCTCACTAATTGCTTGTGTGACAGAAGTGAGGTACTGTGACTACACTGAGTGTACTTAAATATGAAATAAAATGAGAACCTGGCAGCAGTGCAATACTGGCTTATAATTGTTTATCTTGACAGATAAGACTGAATGATTTTTATTTTTTTTTTCCTTTCTACACTTTCTGGTTTTCCAACATAGTCCTGATAAACTTAGCAGGGGTTGAGTCATCTGAAGTTGAGTCATGCTGCTGTTATGGCTATACAATTTGTTCGTGTTCTCTCAAAATGCAGCCATAACTTTCCCAGAATCACAGAATGTTTGAGGTTGGAAGGGACCTCTGGATCTGGTCCAACCCTCCTGCTCAAGCAGGGCTACCTGCTTGATCTTCAGACACAGACTCTTGTGTTTGCTTGTGTCCATTGCCTCTGGTCCTGTCACTGGGCACTACTCAAGAGAGCCTGGCTCCATCCTCTTTGCACCCTCCCTTGAGGTATTTATATACATCTATGAGATCCCACCTGAGCCTTCTCTTCTCCAGGCTGAACAGTCCCAGCTCTCTCAGCCTTCTCTCACAGAAAAAATACTCCAGTCTCTTCATCTTTGTGGACCTTCATTGTGCTCTCTCCAGTAGATTCATATCCCTCTTGTACTGCAGAGTCCAGAACTGGACCCAGCACTTCAGATGCGGCCTCACCAGTGAAGAGGGGAAGGATTACCTCCTTCCACCTGCTGGCAATACTTTGCCTGATACAGCCCAGGATACTGTTAGTCATTTTCACCACAAGGGCACATTGCTGGCTTACGTTCAACTTGTTGCCCACCAGCACACCCCCAGGGTCCTTTTTACAAAGCCGGTGACCCCCAGCATGTACTGGTGTATGGGGTTGTTCCTCCGCAGGTGCAGGACTTTGTGCTTCTCCTTGTTGAACTTCATGAGGTTCCTGTCAGCCCTGTCGAGGTCCCTCTGGATGGCAGCACAACCTTCTGACTTATCAGCCATGCCTCCCAGTTTTGTGTCATCAGCGAACTTGATGAGGGTATACTCTGTCCCATCATCCAGATCATTATTGAAGGTCTTGAACAGGACTGGACCCAATACTGACCCCCACTGCTAGTTACTGGACTCCAACTAGATTGTGTAACTGATCACCACACTCTGGGCCAGGCTGTTCAGCCAGACTGCAGTCCACCTCACTGTCTGCTCGTCCAGCCCATACTTCATCAGCTTGTCTATGAGAACTTATGGCAGATGGTGTCAAAAGTCTGTGTAGACAATGTCCTCTGCTCTCCCCTTGCCTACCAAGCCAATTGTTTCATCATAGAAGATTATCAAGTTGATCAAGCATTACTTGCTGACTACTCCTGATGACTTTCTTGTCCTTCATGTGCCTGGAAATGGTTTCCAGGATTGGCTGCTCTATTGCTTTCCCAGGTATCAAGGTGAGGCTGACTGGCCTGTAGTTCCCTGGGTCCTCTTCTTGCTCTTGCTGAAGATAGGAGTGATATTTGTTTTCCTCCAGTCCTCTGGCACTTCTCACAGTTGCCATGATCATTCAAAGATTATCAAGAATGGCCTCGCAATGACATCTGCCAGCTCCCTCTGCACTCATGGGTGCATCCCACCAAGGCCCATAGACATACGTATATTCAGTTTGCTTCCACCAAGGGTACATCTTTCTTGCTCCAGACTTTCCCCCAGTGTCTGGGACCTGGGATTCTTGAAGGCTGGTCTTGCTAATAAAGACAGGCAAAGAAGGCATTCAGTATCTCAGCCTCTTCCACATCCTGTGTAATCAGGTCCCTGTCTCCCTCAGCAGTGGGCCTACATTTTCCCTAGCCTTCCCTTCCTTTTGTCTCCTATGTGTGTATAGAAGCCTTTCTTGTTGTCTTTGACATCCCTCAATGGATCCAGTTCCAGGTGGACTTTGGCTTTTTTAATCATGTTTCTGTGTGCTCAGACAGTGTCTGTTCCTTCAGGTTACCTACCCTTGCTTCCACCCTCTGTATGCGTCCTTTTTGTGTTTGAGTCTTGCTAGGAGCTCCTTGTTCATCCATACAGGCCTCTTGGTGTTTTTTTCCTACTTCCTACTTGTTAGGATTGCCCGAACACAGACACAAATATGTTGAGACAAGTTACCAAGCTGACATCAAATCCTTAAGCTGATTCATGTGCTACAGACCGTTGCCTAGTGCCTTGCTGGTTTTCAGTCCCTAGGGGTGCTCACTTCAGTGTTTGGAGGTGTTCAAATGATCAGTAGCTTTTTCATGCTGCTTTTAGGCTGTATAAATGTGCTTTCTTTTTTTACTTCTCCCCCCCCCGCTCAGTTTGCTGTATCCTGTGTATTTTCTGAAAGGCTTCCAACAGAAGCAAAGTACAGTCGTCTTTTCCACAGAATACAGTAATCCACTTTAGACAACTCCCTAGCTTTGTTACAAAGCATGGTTGCCTGCACATCCGCCAATTCAAACACAGTGAATCGAACGCTTTCCAGAGTCAAAGCCAGACTGTTTTCACCACATACAGGTGAACAGATGGAAGAAGGAAGGTTTATATAGTTTAATCCCCAGCATCTGGAATATAAACTTGGATTCAACTAAGTACTGCTGTAGACTGGACAAGGGACCTGTGTAATTTTCTTTGGTGCTACGTTAGCATGTTGTAACCTTGCGATGTTCCTCTTTTAGTTGTATTTTTCCCTCTGCTTGTGTTTATAGTCAGAATGGCTTCTGACCCTGCTGGCAGAGTACTCCAAAAAAGTAAGTCATGCTAATCATTAATATGACGACCTCATCTGGTGTTATCAATAAATTTGAGTTTTTTCTCTTCCTCCCCCACTTCCCTTTTGTTATCAGATGAACCAAATAATACAAACAGCCTTAATCAGGCTTACTTCAGAAGGAAAGTGCAAACTCCACTTCATTTGTTGTTCTGAAGACAGCAAGGGGGTTTTTTTGTGGGTAAGGCAGTATAGACCAGCTGTAGGTTGCCATGCTCGTCGTCTTGACTTCATTTTGCTAAGCCATATTCCTTCTTCAGTCCAGGTGGGAAAAAAAAGACTATTTACACCAGGCTGGTGAGCGCTTGAGATCTTTGTACTTCGATTGCCATTTGGGATTTGGCTATAGACTGAGACTTTCCAGCCTGTGAGAAGCATTCCAGGTTGTGACTGGTTTCACTTGTTTCTGCTCATTTGAGGCAATGCAGTCCATTCATGTTACATGGCTGGGACTCTTACCCCAGAACGAGAGCAGACGCAGAGAGATGAAGAAATAATGAGTGCTTATGCTGTCTTTTGAACCATTTGAGCAACTTCTTAGGTCCTTTCATGGCGCAACTAGAGCGGCAAAAATTGAAGAAGCATGTTCATTTGCAAATGAAGAGGCAACAGTCAGCAGTGTTGCTGTCCAAGATGAGAAATGTTCTTTCAAGTTCTGGCAATAGGAGATACTTGGCAAGAAATACACATATATGGCTGAGACCTAATGACCTGAATGTGCAAGCAGAAAAGGGAACAAAAATTCAGCTTGACTGTGAGAAAGGAATGAGACTGCAGCTGATCTTTTGCTACTTTTGTCAGTCTGATCTCTTAAGTGACCAGTCTTCCAGGCAGATTGATTAGCTGCTTGTTCCTCTCTGAAGTCACTTTTCCCCTCTTTTCAGAATAGCCTGAATTGGGTGGCTGCCCGAGTGCTCAGGATCTCAGACACTCAGGTGGGAGGATGAATGCTTTTTCTGTAAAGGTGTTCATGATTATATTTGCCATGAGGCTTCTGGGCTTTCCTAGGGAATAGTAGCAAGCACTGGCATTAAAAGCATAAGTTGCTCTATGGATCTCCGCTTTCCCCCCAGCATAAGCAAGACACAGAATACAGTAGTTCAGTTGGAAGGGACCTACAAGGATCATCTAGTCCAACTGCCTGACTACTTCAGGGCTGACCAAAAGCCAAAGCTTGTTGTTAAGGGCATTGTCCAAATACCTTCTAAACATTGACAGGCTTGGGGCATCAACCACCTCTCTAGAAAGCCTGTTCCAGTGTTTGAACGCCCTCTTGGTAAAGAAATGTTTCCTTGTGTCAAGTCTGAACCTCCCCTAGAATCATAGAGTATCTCAAGTTGGAAGGGACCCACAAGGATGATTAAGTCCAACTCCCTGCTCCTTGCAGGACTACCTAAAACTAAACCATATTATTAAGAGCATTGTCCAGATGCTGCTCCTCCTCTGACAGGCATGGTGCCATGACCAGTTCCTTGGGGAGCCTGTTCACTGGGCCAGTTTTGAACCATTTCAGTATGTCCTGTCACAGGAAATCAGGGAGAAGAGCTCAGCACCTCCCTCTCCGCTTCCCCCCTGCTCAGGAAGCTGTAGGGAGCAATGAGGTGGCTCCTCAACCTCCTTTTTTCCAAACTAGACAAAATGGGATGGGCTGGCCTGCCTGGTTAGCTGAGCAGGGCAGGGGCTGAGTAGGCTGGGCAAGGACACCTGCCCTTGCTGCAGCAAGGGGAGCCTGGTTGGTGCTTGGCAGACCCTTGTGGTGAGCGAACCATCATCACAGGCTTGACTCACACCTCCCCCCCACTCCCCCCACCCCAGCTGTATAGTGACCTTTTGAGCTTTCCTGGTGCTGCTCCATCTCTCCGGCCCTCCAAGCGATTCAGTGAAAAAGCATTTTGTTGCATTTCATCTCTCTGTGCTGGACTCTGGCACATCTCAAAGGGTGTAAGTCTCTGATACCTATCTCTTTCTCAGCCACTTTGTTGTCTTTGTTCCTCCGTTACAGCCACTGTTATACTGTCCTACCCTGCGCTGGCCAAAACAGGGCTCACAAGCCTGCTCGGCGTGGAAGGCTGAACTGGTGGTGAGGAGTCTGGTCTTGTGCATGAGGCTGGTTCAGTAATGGTAGGGAGAGGGCTCTGCTCTGTCTAGAAATGCATGGGGAGCGCACCCGCCTTCTGACAGGTATTTCACATTCCAACCAGCTTATCTGCATCTACCATAAAGCATTTTGGGATGTAACTGGGTTTCCCTGTGAACTGTATAAGCCAAGCACTGAACGCCCACCCTGTCCTCTCCATCAGAGATACGTACTTTGGAGGTTCAGCGTAGTCATGGTAATGCCATCTGCGGTCCTTCAGAGATGCAACTGGTCAGGTTATTGCTAGTTACAGGAATGGTTCTTTCATTTAGACATGACAGGGAAACCATGAAATCCAAAAGCAAAAACCCCTACAACTTGGTGTATGCTGTGTGGTATCTTGTGTGAATTTTGCCAAACCTAATACATGTATTTCTAAACACAAGCAATGAAATTGTTGCACCCAAGAACTCAAACCTCCATGAGTGGCACTTTTCCTCTAGACCTTGTTTTTGGGTAGCTAAAATGCATGTGTTCAGTTTGCCACTCTGTACCATAGAAGAGGAGCTGCCTGGGGCATTCCTATGGCTCATGGCTGCTTTCCAGGAAGATTGTCAGCTCTGCCTTCTACTAAATCTGTTTTCTACCGTGCCTGATGTTCTAAGTCTGCATGCCAACCTTAAGACCTGTCTGCCATCTGTGTTATACACAACTGTCTACAGCCACAGCGGCTTGAATGTCCCCAGCCTTGCTTCCCTTGTGCAAGGCCAGGGCTAAATGAATCCTAATGCTTTTCTTAAGGCCTGAGAACTTTTCTTTCTTTTTTTTCCATTTTTTTTCCTTTTTTTTTCCTTTTTTTTTCCTTTTTTTTTCCTTTTTTTTTCCTTTTTTTTTTCCTTTTTTTTCCTTTTTT
>VFFE01006187.1:253927-403158 GCA_008921705.1 Burhinus oedicnemus
TCTTCTTTCCTTTTTTCCTTTTTTCCTTTTTTCCTTTTTTTTCTTTTTTTCCTTTTTTTCCTTTTTTTTCCTTTTTTCCTTTTTTCCTTTTTTCCTTTTTTCCTTTTTTCCTTTTTTCCTTTTTTCCTTTTTTCCTTTTTTCCTTTTTTCCTTTTTTTCCTTTTTTTCCTTTTTTCCTTTTTTTTCCTTTTTTTTCCTTTTTTTTCCTTTTTTCCTTTTTTTCCTCCTTTCCTTTTTTTTTTTTTTCTTTCTTTTTTTCCCTTTACCCCTGTGACAGCTTGGTTCACACCATCTCTAAAGGAGAGATGCCTTCCAGGGTTGACTGAACCATTAGTGTGTGTTGAGACAAAATGTCCTGGTTTGGCTCCTTACCCAGTGCAGGTCCTGTTCTCGCAGCGGCTGTGGCCACAGTGGGGACTCCCCTCCTCTGCAGCATGCTCCAGTCCTGGGGGCAAAGGAACTCCCATTTCTGATCTTGATGAACTTTGAGCTTTGTTGAATATAGTTCTGCAGCTCTAGCCACTCTTGCTGTTTTTTGCGGAGGGCTTTTTATTTCTGGAAGGTTATACTCTGTAAATACTAGTAGCAATTAAAGTGCCCATTTTGCAGATGCTATCTGCAGTCCTTTACCCCTGACCTATCAGAAATTGGTCTAATAATGGGAAAATTATTTAGTTTGGCAACAGCAGCTATGCTGCGAGTGTCCAAAGGCCATTATAGCCCAATACCCTCTCTGTGGCTGTGACCCACACAGAGAGCAGGGTGAGCAGAGACTTGGACTGGCGAAGCATACAGCAGTAACTCCTCAGATCTTTCCCTGGCCTTCACCGAGAAACAAAGTATTGATTTTTTTTTTTTTTTTTTTTTTTTTGGCTAGGTTTAATGGAAGCAAGCACAATTTTTCCTAGTGTGGAAGTTCAGGCAGGCTCTGGTATCTGTTGTGTAATTAAGTTGTTGGTCTTCTGCCAACCTACAGGGAGCAGCAACTCAAGAGGGCACAACAAGCATGTGCTGCCTTGGCAGTAAACAGTGACACTAGCTTTGACATGTTGGGGTGATAGGACACAAACCTTTCCTCCCTGAAAATTAAATAGTCTGAATGAAAGCAGTGACGTTGGGATTGCGTTTGCATTGTCTGTGGCAGTCCTGCCACTCAAACAAGGGCAGGCGTTCCTTGCAGGAGCCGTGCACTTTCTCACTCATCTCCTTGCAAAACCTGCCCTGCATTTGGTGTGCTGCTCCATCCCGCTTTATCTCTGTTCAAATACACTTTGGTCTGCTCTGTTGCGCTTCCCTATGTGTGATTACGCTTGACTGCTTGCATGGAGTTTCCAGCTGACAGAGACATGTTACATGATCACCTACGTCCAGGCTGAGCGCTCTATCCCATCCCAGTGTCTGGGTGTGCAATGATTAAGATTATAGTGTGCTGTGTAAAACATGTAGTGAGCAATCCATTGGAGCGCTGGGCTGTAAAGCCAGACCTTCACAGAAGGGGGTTAGGGTCCACTTCCAGCTTCAAAGCAAACTTCTTACCTGGCTTCTGCCTAAGTGCACGAGTTCGATGGTTCCCTCCAAGCTGTCTGGAGCAGCATTGCCTAGAGACAAAACCAAAACAAAATTCCTCTCCTCCCCTGACCTCCAACCCCACTCCAAAGGCTTCTGAAAAGTGTGCAGGTGGAGGCACACCTCTGTGCCTGGGATCCCACGCGGCTACGTGGTGCTCAAGCCTGGGGATGTTAAAACCAGTTTCAATGCAAAAGCTGGTTCTTACCAGCAGTATTTGATATGTGGAATACCTACTACTGTTTCCCAAGACTTGAAGGCCTATCGGTGCAGTAAATGCAGCCACAGAAATTGGTGGATTTCTTTTGCCAAGTTTTCTGTTTCTCAGGAACTGTTTGTTTGATTTTGTTTGTTTAGAAATCATTTTCCATCCAGTTATGCTGTGACACAGTAGGTATTGCTCAAAAGTGAAGCTAAAACACATTGTATGAAGCCTGACGGCAGTCACCACGTTGCCAAAAAATGCTAATGAAAAGCATTGGCTCACTGTGTGAATGCCTGGTGGGTTTTGTGGTTGGTAATTCCAGCTAGCCAGAGCATATGCTTGTTGATAGGAGCTCTTCTTCAGGGCTACTTTTTAATAAATAAATAAATAAATTTACACATAGACATTCATCTCCAGAGGACTAGTGAAGTGTCACTGGGCTGGAGCAGGTTAAAAGATTTTTATTTTTTTTCCTTTTATTTCTTATTCCTACTCTCAGGTGGATCAAACTGTTCCAGGAGAAATACCTTGAGAGGCAGCTGTCAGCCTCATGGTAGTCATGAAAACAATTCAACTTTAAATAAAAAACCAAAATAATCTGAAGTTAAACTGACCAGATGTGTAGAGTTTGGGGTTTTTTGTTATTTTTTCTTTCGTGTTTTCCTGCTTGAAGGCACTTACTCCTCAGAGCTGAGCTGTGCCCTGGTGTGCCAGGACTCCTGGTGGGGTGCCCGCCTGTTGAGTAGAGACCTGGCACAGTGGCTCACCCTGGCCGGGGATCCCTGGAGACACGCCTGCCTCCACAGCCACTTCCTCTGCTTCTCCAGCCCTTCAGTTTTTGGGCGCGCTTCTTGCGTGAGCTGGTGCCAGGAGTCTGGGAGACCTTCCTGGGCTGCTGGCTCCCTGCCTTGCCCTGTGTAGAAACAGTCAATAAATTTCCCTGGAAAGGATGGTCGTTGTCTGGCCAGCCCCGTTGCCTGGTTCAGTAGATTAGGAACCAACACAGGGCTGGATTTTTCTCATGATTCTGACAAGAGAATTCAGTAATGTATCTCAAATAAGAGAGCCAACCCTCTGTGCTGCAGAAAGTGCTACATAGATGTGGAAATACGAGCGTACATACGGAAAACCAAAGAATGGGCTTTAAAAGACCAGGTTTATGATAGAACTTCTGTTACTTTGCTGACACAGAGTTTAATGTCACTGGAAGTTAATCAAACTGATCTGAGTTGGCTAATAAGGTTTCCAACAAGGTGATAAAGACACTTTATATTTGCTTTGTGTTATAAGAGCAGCTACGGTGCTTTGGCAATAGTTCAGACATCTTATGCCTTTATCCCTTGACCTCTTTTTCAGTTACTGTGACTGCAGTAGTGATGTATTTTAGAAGTTAAGTAAAATAACAGTGGTAAGTCTGACTGATAATGAGATAAATTGACAGGAACAGAATTGCCTCTAGTCCAGCATGATGCTGTGGAAAGGCAGGTTTTTTGCAAGCAAACCTGATTTTGTTTCAAAACCACACACTCGGCCTCTTAAGAGGGATTACATTTGACAGTATTGATCTCCTGCCGGAAGAAATTAAGAAGGAAATGCTAGCACTCACCCTCTGTCCACATTATGGCTGCATTAGTATTGCCTCTTACTGGCATGTTCTTAAAAGTTTTCCAGTCTGAACTGAGAGATATTTTGTAATTTTTTTTTCTTTCCAGTTTTTTAAGGACAGACTTTTTCTGTTCAACAGATATGAAAGTGTAGTCTGGCAGTTTACATGCAATCCTATTCAAAAATAGCAAACGGCTTCTGTTGACTTATGACATCTACTGGGGTGAATGCTGCAAAGTAGACCTTCCAGTCTAGCAAGTGAAAGGAGAGAAGAAGGTCTCTGCATGCTGGAGACGTGAGTTCAAGCACCAAGTCAGCCTTTTGTGACCCTGAGCACGACTTGTGTGTCCAAGTGTTCCAATTGTAAAATGGCCCTAAGCAGCACCTCTTGGAATCACAGGAAAACAAATTAGTGTTTTATTACTAAACTGTTGGGACCTATTTTGGGCAAGTTGGAAGGTCAGCCTAAGCCTCTGTTGATAGAAGAGCATCTATCTATACACAGCAATTTTCTGTGCCAGACTAAAATGGGAGACAGGCTTTTCCCTAACAAAGTACTTGAGTTTGTGATTAATAGTAAGGCTGTGGTAGTTCCCAAGGGCTTGTGTTTTGCAGTGTGGGGCTTTGGTTCAGATACACTACTTATGCTTACTAGCAGCGCTGATAACATGTGAAATGCTGGAAGCATTTTTGTGTTGGAAGGTAATTGTACAAATTGGTATGTTGTCATGTAAGTGTGTCTTGAAAGATGAATGAGACAGAGGCTACTGGTCTGTGGCCTGTAATTCCCTGGACTGACAGACGCAGAGGAGATCACCTCAAGGAACACGTACAGTGCCTTTTATAATCCTCAGATGGGGACCAGTTTACAGTGGTTTCATCCCATATCATCCAATGGATGTGGTGAAGGTCCTAATGCTACATCACACATTAAGAGGAAGAGTCCCAAGAGTTGAATTAACTTCTATGGTGTGTGTGCGGGTCCTCTCCCTCAGGAGTTGGGCTGTACTCAGTTGTTTTTAGAGCAGTTTCTCTTGCCCTGGAAAAGAGAGAGGTTAAAGAGATTACCCTTATGGGGTAAGGTGAACTTTTGTGCATATTTGCTACAAATATGAAAAGGATTTACTTTGCAATTTGGAAAAGCAACTAATAAAGTTTCTTTGACACAGCACAGGGGGCTATTGAGGTAAGTGTTTGGAGTCAGGGTTGTTGAAGTGGAAAAAAGGAATGCATTTTTGAGCAAAAGAGATATTTCAGCTCTCACAGGTGAAAAGATTTAAATAATGAATTTGACTACAGGACGGATGGATTCAGCCCACTAAGTAGCAACACATGTTCTCTCTTGGGACTTTCC
The DNA here is from genome assembly GCA_008921705.1 of Burhinus oedicnemus. Classification (NCBI taxonomy): domain Eukaryota; kingdom Metazoa; phylum Chordata; class Aves; order Charadriiformes; family Burhinidae; genus Burhinus; species Burhinus oedicnemus. Next base: position 258,658 of record VFFE01006187.1, read on the forward strand.
ATCTGTGGTTTACCAGCCATGCCACAACGAAAGCCTTTCGCTTTTCTGTGAAAGTGAGTCCGTTTCTTAGAGTCTTCCCACAAAGCTGCATCAAGCGGTGCTTTCCTGTGCATGTGTTTAAGTTGCTTGGGACATGCAGTTCGTGTGAGCCGCTATACCTTATCGCTCTCTACAACTACCTGAAAGGAGGTTGTAGTGAGGTGGGGGTCGGTCTCTTCTCCCAGATAACAAGCGATAGGACAAAGGAAAATAGCCTCAAGTTGTGCCAGGGGAGGTTTAGGATGGATATTAGGAAAAATTTCTTCACCGAAAGGGTTATCAAGCATTGGAACAGGCTGCCCAGGAAAGTGGTTGAGTTGCCATCCCTGGAGGTATTTAAAAGACAGGTAGATGTGGCACTTAGGGACGTGGTTTAGTGGTGGCTTTGCCAGTGTTAGGTTAATGGTTGGACTTGATTATCTTAAAGGTCCCTTCTGACCTAGACGATTTTATGATTCTATCTTTAATGAAGGGAAGCAGAGGGAGGTTTGCCCAAGTGCAACACTGACCTGGGACAGTGCAATGAGCCGGTGTCAATTCTGGAAGCGGGAATGTGCGTTGTACCTTTGCTCTGCTAGGGGTTGTTAAGTTGGGTGAGAAAAGTATGTATCAGCCTAGGCTTAGTGCCGACTTAGGCTACCATGTGGCTTTTGTTGAGTTTGTTCAAGGTATTTTGTGGTGTGATTCAAAAGCGAGCAAAGCTTGCCAGGTCTCTGTGTTGCGCTGAACTCCCCTCATCTGAGGGCTTTGGAAAGGAGCACTTGTATGCCTTGAGTGATGTGGCTGAAAGTAAAACTGCCACTTTGGTTGGGGGTAATGGTTTGGAGTGACTTGTCTTTACGTGCTGATAGATTCAGTCAGACATCCAGAAGAATGAATGGATTTTATTTAAAATGTAAACATGGTACATGATGACAAAAATTCTGTTACTACAAAACTCCCAAGTCCTTTGAATGGTAACAAACAACTGTCATCTAGGATGTACTTGCCTCTAAAAACAGCTGGAAACTGAAACCAATTGAAAGTATGGATTTTGCAAGAGCAAGCTGTTGCGTTAACATGTATTCACTATATACCATGAAGCATCCCAGAAATAAGAAAATCCAGCTAGTCTAAATTAGCTTAACAACATACTGCAAAACAACTGCTAGGTCACTTCTTGCATCTCTGAACAGTTACAGCTTCTTGCAGTTGCAGAATATAAAGGAAGAAAACTGTTTTTAGAAAAGGCTTCTGTCAGTTACAGCAGCACCAAGAGGCTGAGCAAAACAGCTTCATGTGATAGTGAGGAAACGTCTGCAGGACTTCTTACTGAACCACTAGGAAATGGTTACCCTTCACATCCGCACAGATGTTGTTCACATTTTTAAGGTGTCTGCAAGCTTGCTTGCTTTCTTCAGGCAAATTCCCTTTAGCATTCACTGAAGACTAGATATGGACTCATGAAAATATCTAATGCCTAGATTAATGGACATGAGAGAAGACAAGGAAAGGTTGACATTTAAAGTAACTTATGGCACCTCGGTAATCTTATCTGACAAATGCTGTGAGCTAAATGCCCTACCTGATAGGATATGTTACAGTTGTAGATTGGAAGGCAACAGAGGACAAAAGTGAAATTAATAAATAAAACAGTATTTTTCACAGACATTGAAGATTAGCAAATATGCAATAAACTTTTTTGACATTAATAGATAAAATGTCTTTTAAAAAACACAATTGTACACAGTTACTTACAATCTAAACAGGACATAGGAGCTTAATTATTTAGTTGCAGCTTGTCTTTTTTTTAAAAAAACAAAACAAAACAAAAACAAAACAAACAACAATTTCCCTATCCTGTTCAAATTGGTGAGTGAGCCTAGATTGCATCATGTGAAAGCTGAACTGCCCCTTCTCTTAAGTGCTATGGAGGCTGATCCTGTGCAGCCCTCCCACAAGATACTGGTGCAGCGGTGGTGCACAGCTGCTGGACTCTGAGCCTCCTTGGTGGTATTGCTTCAACAAAAGCTAATTGTGCTATTGCCAAATGGTTCTGGATTCCGCGTGACAGGAGAACAGGACAACAAAATTTATCTTCACTTGGCTGGGACTTGAAAGCTGATCTTGATATGAAAAATAATATCTCCTGTCTCACAGTTGACACTGGAGAAGCTAAGTGTTTCCAGGTCTCAGTTTAAAATCATCATCTCCACTACCCCCATTACAAGATGGGGAGACTGCCCTACCTAGGCAAGAGAGCTAGTATAGATTCCTCCTCCTTCAAAACTTCATACCATCAGCAAAATTTACTGCTTCGCTATTTCCAACCCATTGCTCTTGTCTGACTTGGGGCTGAACCAGCAAGGCACAGGCAGTGGCACAAGGAAACTGCAGTTTTTGGCTTTCTGGACATACGTGGACAACACAGTGATATAGTCTGCACTCTTTCTTTTTTTTTTTTTTTTTTTTTTTTTTTTCCTTTGGGTGGAGGAATGGGAGACAAGCAAAGAGAGGTTCAGTTAAAAAATTTCAGTTTACAATCCTCCCTGGAAGCCATAGGGGAATGTTCAAATAAAGACCAGCTGAATCGAGCAGAGCTCGACCACAGTTTTTGTTCCATCCTGAAAAGGGTAAATCCAGGTAACCCAACACTAACATAGCAGATACTGCTATTTTAAATCAGTCAGACTTCCACAGCCTGTTCTTTCACACAGTATGCACCGGCTTCTGTCAAAAGTGGAAGTCCCCTTTTTGGTGGAATATTCGGTAAAAACCAAAACGTTGATATCAAGTGCATTTAAAGAACGCACATTTCCTTACGTTAACAAATTCAGTGCTTAACCCCATCAGAGCAACTCCCATTTTTGGAGGATTGGGTTCAAATGTTTTACCTAGTTCCGTACACAATAACATGCAGCTGGTGAAACCAGACAATGAAAGGATGTGCTGTACAGACAGAAAGGTGGAAAAGGTCACAAATCTCACTTTGCAGAGAGTCCTTCAGTTTTCTTTCTTTCTTTTTTTAGCTGCCTTTCTTCACATTCAGTAGTCATCATCAGGGTAAGGAGACACAGCAAGAACTTCCCACGCTCCTGAAACACAGTTGCTTCTGCTACTAACAAAGTCCTCAAAGGTGACGATGGCAGACTGAGCACTCGCCAGCTTTCAGCGCTCTGGCACAGAGTAGCTAAGTCCCAGGCTTTACTGCTTTCCCCAGTGCAGGAGCTCAATACACTGACATGACTGTCCAAAGTGGTTAGCTGGTGTGGTGACAACAACTGTTGTGCGGACACAGCCAGTGGTTGGGACAGATTTTTGCTGCCTCTTGTGTTGGAGAAGCCTTTTTTTTTTTTCTTCTTTTTTTTTTAATATCTCTTGGCATAGTCTGCAGAAATCTGTCACTTGTATTACAAGCAATGCTGCCATTGAGATAGGGGATGATGCTTCTCTTGACACACCTCCAGCTGTCCAAATTGTTGGCAGGCCTTCCATTTAGACAGGTGCTGTAAAAAACAAAACGACTTCTTTTTAGAAAAAAAATCCCCAGAAATAACGATGTCCTTGAGTTGTTTTGCCTATGTAACGAGTGGAACAAGCTGCAAAGCTATGGGAAAGATGTATTTGTGCTGCTGAGAAGGAATCAGCTGGGGTGAAGCCCTGCCTCTGCCTCGGTACATGAGACGCTGGGAGGCCTGCTGCCCTTGTGCCACAGACTGAAAGTGCCTGTCCTGCAGATGCAAAAAGTGCTCTCCTGCTAATATCCCCCTCCCTTGTGAAGGGATGTCAGTGTCACCTTTGGTTTATTTTAAGCTACTTCAGAGAATGAGATGCACAAAAAGTTATCTGTGGTCAAGGGAAACCAGCTTCCCAAGGCTCCTCTACAGGCAGTGGAGGAGCAATTGCTCCATGGAGCAATTCAGAATTGCTCCAGCTCTGAATTTCTCCTCAGTGGAGCCTCCTGCCCCACTGACTGTAATGGGTGTCTGGAGAGAGTAACCCCACTGGGGTGAAGTTACTCATCTTCACAACCTGCCTTCCCTGCACTTTCCAAAACTTTCTTTCTTTGTAACAGCAAAGGAGTAGGCTCTTTTTGTTTTGCAGTATTCAGGATTCCTAACCCCCATGAAACAATCCTACCTTCTTCATAAAGTGAAACCCGTAAAATCAGAAACATATTTACATCAGTACTGAAAAGCAAAATGTCGTGGCAGCGTCCATGTGGGTGCACATCTGCAGTGCCTTATTTCTCATCTACCACACACAACTTGCTTGAAAATCTCAAATGATCATTGAAACATTAATTTCTTCAAGAGCACATCTTTTGCCCCAAGGTAGTATCAGCTATTTCTAAATAATTTCTGACAGATACTGCTTTTTTCTTTCATTAAGAAAAACCAGAACAGCAACAAACCTTGACGGATGGAGACTTGACAGCCTGCACAAACTCTCTGCCTTGGTGCTCAGCTACCATTACCCTTAGAAATACGTTTTTTCCTAACATCTAGCCTAAATCTCCTTTGTTTAAGCTTGTCGTGCCTTAAGTGATGTGTCTGCTGGGTTAGGACAATAAATAACTTGTCCCATCCTCTTTAAGGACTCTGAAGAGGGTTGTTATGTCCTTAATCATCTTGCCTTCTCCAGCCTAAACATAACCAGTCTTTCATCAGTCACATTCCCTAGATCATTCTCATTTCTCTGGTATTGGTCCAGGTTGCCCTCAAATTGCGATGCCCAAAAGATACTGCCTTCTGTGGCTCTGTTGGCAGAAAACAGCCCTCAGAGGTGGGACAGTTTCTGATAGCAGCGAACCACCAGAGTTGCTGTCCCACCTCCTCTTCCACAAATGGTGTGGAGACATGCCAAGGAAAAGATAGTGTCTGGAAGGCAAGTGTCTTTGTTTTGTTGTTAATAAACAAATCATGCTACAGCAGTCTTCAATATAAGATAAATATTTACTCCTATTTATGTCACAGAGGTTTTTCTACTGATGGGCTAAGCCCAGGGATCTAACCAAACAGGGCCTGGTAAGTAAGTCCAGAGAAGAAAAGGTTGACCTTAAATAAACTGCTTGTGGCATGTTAATGCAGCTCGCAGGAGCGGAAGGAGAAAATGTATCTTTATCTTAAGGAGCAAATCCATCTTCCTTTCTACAGTATGCTTTACAGGAAACAGTGTAATGCCTGTTGATGTTTCATGGACACAAATGTTGCGGATCAGGCTGGGGTTGCGTGATGGGTCTGGCAAATAAGTGACCATTAATCCAGTTTGCATGACCACCAAAAAAGTTCCAGAAAACCTTTTTTAATTTAAGGGTTATTTTGCTTCTGTTTGATATTATGAATTGGGTACATTCACAGAATCTGCTACAGCAAACTATGCTTTAACTATTACAGTTTTGGTGAAACCACAGTATTTTCTGCCTGTTCTGCAGAGACACCCAGGCAACAGTCATTTGCTTCAGGAGAAACTTCCAAATGAGATATAAAATAGGCAGGTATTTCACCCTCTCTGTACTCTTACAAGTCCCCTGTGCTATGCTTGTTCTTCCCAATCTCTCTTGGATTTTTTTTGTCCCGTTTTCACTTTTCCCCCACTATAAATAATAAATGAATTTGTAAACCAGCTGGCCTGCAATAATGCATTCTTGCTTATGGAAAATATGAATATGTTGAAGGTCTGAACTGCATGGTTTTTTCCTAGGAAAGGAGAATGCTTAGTATTTTTTTAAAATTGGGTGTATATAGGATCGGGTTCATAGACACGAAGCAAATTATGTTCTTGCATCCCAGCTAAAGACCTTCTAGGATGTAGTGCCTAAAAAGGCAGGCAACAACCATTTGATGATAGGCACTGACATGATATGAAGTAATAAGGGGTCAGTGTTGTCCAGACTTGAAAATCAACATTTAAAATAGATTTTTCAAGTTTGGCTCTGTCTTGATGGCAACAGGAGCTTTAGCATAGTTGTAGAACAGGAGGGGAGGGTGGCTTCAGCCTGTATGCTCTGTGTCCCCTGTTGATTTGTCACGTCCTTTGGCCTGAACTGTTAAAGGAACTTCTGGGAACCAAGACTCTCGGGCTGCTTTTGGCAACACTGACAGAGCTCAAAGAAAGGGCTGAGAGAAGAAGTACTGCTACCACTTTACATGCTTGAGTTTGTAACATCCAGCAAATCTAATCCAAAGGCTTTGTGCTGAACTCAGGTACTGAAGCTATGAAGTTAATTCACTCTTGAGACAAATAAAAGAATGTATTTTTAATACTTACAGTTGAGTCCTCCTTTGTCTTCATTTGGTTGGACATCTGTTGAAACAAATGCACTGTTTTAAGCATGCAGGATAGGTAAGTATAGTCTTTAGCCAAATGGGACTAATATTAAGCAACATCCAAAGCTGAGGGTTCAATGTGCTAAATGCTCTTTGGACAGCAAAATGCAGTCACGACTCTATTTGCCCACAACCTAGGTCACCATTTCAGCAAGGGTGGATTTGTGGCTTGAAGCAACATCCCCGCTCCATGTTTTGCAACAGAGTCCTGCACCACTCTTGGGTTGTTTCTGAAGGAAGGACATGGGTCCTAGCCCAGCTGCTGCAGATGCTGGGCAAGGTCACTACCCTGTTTTCTCCTGCTCTTTTCTGAAGCACCTGGGCTTGCTAGCCATGAGGAAGAGGGTATGGATTGAAAACATGGTTTGTCCTTGTCCATGAAAAGTGTGGTTGCCCCTGCTCCCTTTTCTTAGATGTTAGCTCTTTTATACCTGCAAAGTGGCTTATAGCGAGTACTCAGATACATCAGCAGACTCAGTATGGTTGACAAGATGTCTTTTAGAGCTACCTTTTGTTCTGTCATGCCAAGCATTGAAGAGTCCCGCTCGTGGGCAAATGCAGCAATACAAGCGTACGCATGTATAACATGGAATGACAGTAAGACATGCTTTATTTCTAACTTGTAGAAAGCTGCTTGATCCTAGTGGGATCTTGAGCCCTTAATTGTCCAGCCAGTGACCCTAAAGCTCTCAGGATTGATTTATCCTCCAATTTCTCCTTTGGATTGTGCTAAGCAGAGCGACCTACTGACCCCAGTCCCGTTCCATGGAGGAGCATCTCCTCCATCTGTCCAGAAACAGCCTGCAGGCATCACAGCTGAGAAACTGTGGCCTGAACAGGCACAAAGTCCAAGTTACTCTCACATCCAGCAGTTAACTCCTGTGAGGCTCAGGCACATTAGCAGAAAACCATAAAGAATAACATGTCCTGGGGCACTATACGTCCTCCCTAGGGCACCCCAGGTTTTTGATAACAGCATGTTTTCCTGCTGTTGTACGTAGGCAGCTTACTTGTACCTCCTAGCAATGCGCTGGATGACATTAAATATTTTGGCAAACAAAAAAAGAATTCTTCAGATTTGATCATGCAAATGAATGGCCTCATTACCTGTGTAGGACACTAGTTTAGAGGACCTCCGTCTCCACAGCCAGCAGGTTAAAACAGCTAGAAGACCTATCAGAATGACAATGGAAACGATGCCAGCTGCTTGAGCACCTCTTCCATTTTTTTCCGTGTTTTTGTGACTTTCTGTGCTAGAACCATTGCTTTGCTTCTGCTGTGTGTCTGGAATAAAACAGAAAAAGGATGTAATAAGGTGTAAGTTTTTCCATTTCATATCAGGCAAATATTTGACCACATTTTACACACACAAAAAAAAATCTGAAGGATTAAATATTTGTGCTATTCATATCACTGTGGTTCTGGTAGTATTCCTTCTCAGCAAGGCACATCTCCAGATTACGCTGTCCAATAATACAATGCCAGTTTATTCCTCCCCATCATCATACTGCGTGCATCCCTCTTTCTTGCTTTTTGTTGTTCTTTCCTGACAGCCTTGGGAGACTGTATGTTTCAGCTTGTATCTAGACTCAGTTGAAAATAAATCGATATAGACTCTATAAATGTAAATCTAATGGTACTCAGAAAAGTGGGTGAAAGCCTGTTTCCCTGAAGTTGTTATGAATTCCCACCAGTTTCTTCAAATTGAAGGTTTCCAATCTCATCTCTTACTCAAGTGTGGCAGTGCTTTTAGAAAACAACAAAAAAATAGTAAGGTGAAGGTCTTTTCCCCCAGAATACAATACAACAGAATGCCATTAGGTTACCTAGTTTTCTCCTTTAATTTGGGATGACAGCAAGGATATGCTATCATACAAACACTCTACTGTGCAACTTTTGCTCGTCCACACAATTTTTTTTCCTGGAAATAGTTTATATTTTTTGGCTATGCTTGTGGGATCGGTGTCATTAAGTCCAGAGTATGTGATTCCTTGGCATGTTCAGGTAAACTAGCTGTGGGTATCCAGCTATAGTTATGCAAACAATCAAACCTCCTTGCACCAGGGTGGAGAAATGTGCGAAAGAAAGGTGTGGTGGGAGGCAAGACCAGGAACAGCAATGAGACTGAACAGCCACCGCCAGATAAGCCCTCCCACTCCAGATAGCTTCTCTACACAGCTGTTTGGAAATTATGAAATCTACTACACTATAGCTATAACTTTTTTTATACCTTTTTTTTTAATAGCTTTCTGTTTTTGTGAAGAATTAAGTGGCTAAATACTTGTTTTTACTATTGATCACTCATATCAGCAATAAATAGCATATTATACTTGTGCTATTAGGTATATTGTTCTATTGGGCTAATATTACCCATTTGCTACAGGCCTACTTTAAACAGAGCACTGTATTAAATTGAGTTTTGGAGACTGAAAAAAGAACTTTGAAACTAGGCAGAGTAAAAAGCAAATGCAAGTGCTGCAAAGCTGTCAGGTAGGGGTTCAGGAATTGTGGATCTGCTGTATGGCTTCCCCTGAAAAATAACCTGACTCCCCAAGTCATCATGTTCCTGAGGAACCAAAGGGTAAAGCCCAGTGACTGCCTCAGATGCAAGAGCTTCTCAGTGCCGTTGTTATAGCACGCTTGATGGTGGTGTTCACTTCAGTGTGGAAGAAGTAAAGATAAAGTCCATGGCTAAGCATAACTAGCTTGAAACAAAACCCGAGCTCTTCTTGGCACTTTTTGGAACTACTGAATTAATGCATACCCCTCATTAGTCTGTATCTACAGACAGAGATGCACTGGTTGATATTCCTGCTATCTAGAAAACGTGAAGTAGCATGAAGGGACTTACAGTTGGCTGATAGATTTTCCTGCAGTATTTTATTTTCTATGGAGCACTCTATTTGCATGTTAGAAGAGGCTTTAACCTTCAGTGTGCTGAAAACGCTGTAAGTGCCATTGGCGTGGGGGGTGATCTTTAGCTCTGATGGAGGCAGGTGGCTGTTGTCTGTTTTATTTATCCAATAAACACTGGGTTCTGGGTATCCATTGCCGGACTTGCAGCTGAAAGTCACCTCCTCTCCAGTGCTGTCACTGTTTCTTATTGGTCCACTGAGTATTGGTTGGCTATAACTAGCTGGAGAGCAAGAGAAAAAGAAATAGTCATCGCCACATTGAAATGCATTGAAAAGACAAAATTTTGACGTGGGTTCTGAAGCAGAAGTTCTGGGTTTCACACGACCCTCATGACTTGAAAGGGAAACACCTGCAGGTTTGGTATATAAGCCAGAGAGCCCAGAGAATTACTGGAAGGGCAGAAGGCTGAAGCCAAACGCAAAGGAAGAAAGCAGCTTCTTAAGCTGCTGCCACCTAGTCGTGTGCAAGAGCCCTTATATTAATGAAAACCAAGATGAAAAAAACCTCACGCTGGATAAACAGCTGTTATGGGCATGCTCGCAGGTTTAGATTCCCTATCTGTAACATTTAAATTAAGCATACTTCATTTCAGCGAAGTGCTGAAGTACGTTTCAAAGTTAAGGGTATGCTTAAATGTAGTATCGAAATGGCACGAATTTGAAAAGCTGGAATGAGAATTTGGGCAAATATGTGCAAGTGATATAAGTTCTTACCTGCTAAACTGAGAACCACTTCTGCCTGGTGAATCATTCTGGTATATTCAGTTTTCTGCAGTACTACACATTTGTATGTACGTTCATCACTCTGGCTGACGTTTAGCAGTAGCAGAGAAAAATCGCCATTTTCCAATTTATCCCAGAATAATTGAGTCCTGTTTTTAAAGTGAATGCACTGTTCACTTTCATTGTCTTGACCGGAGATCAGTGCGTGTACAACTGAACACTCTTCTTGATCGTCAGCTATTTGCCAATATACCCGTAAATTGTTTAAGTGCAGTTCTCTTCCTTGATAAATGCAACTCAGTGTAGCGTTGTCTCCAAGTTTACTGATGATGATCTTCTCCTCCAGTGCAATAACTACAAGATAAAAAGACAGAGAGGAAAAAAAGGGAGGTTATGTGGAAAAGATGTCTTTCTTTTCAAGTATATTTTACCACATGTGGGCTGCAGTGTTAGTGTTTATAACAGGCAGGTGAGTGCGCTTACTTCATAGTTATTCCTACCTCCTGACTTGCCAAGTGGTTAATTCTCTCCATGTCTGTTTGTCTGTGCATTTTCCAAAGGGACCTTTTAGAATATAAAGCCTTCTGCTTATTTCTTTCTCTGAGGACCAATTGGTCTAAGCATTCCCAGACCCATGGATACCTGCATGTTTCACTTTGCCCACTGACTGGAACTGACTGCAGACACATATTCAAGTCCAAATGCTTTAATAATAACCACTTTTCTTAAATTAACAAAAATGCCAAATAACACCAGGTAAATCACCAGAAGTGGAAACACCGATAAGAAAAAGAGTGCTACCATTATTTTGAGACCCAAAGAATTAAAAAGGGGAGTAAAACCAGTGTTTCTCAAAGTGGGTATGTCATAGCAATCCCATTTTATTGCTACCATTGGTGTCACCCTCTCAACAAATACACCCAGCTGGCAGACCAGCATGCCCAGATACCTCCAGTGACACATTTATTAGACATTTACAACCTCTCACGGCCGTCTGAGGTAGCCCAGCACAGAGTCTGGCTTTCAGGGTACATTTCCTGGCCTCCAGTCATGAGAAAGGCAGCCTGTCCTCCTGGTGAGGGAGGCGAAGGTGTGAGGTGGCTGACGAGCGATGCAGAAGGTGCGGGTCAGCTACTCCAAAAGGGCCAGGGCGGCTCTGACCACAGCCTCCCTGCTGGGAGGGATGCACCACCTCTCCTCCGCCCCAGCAGCCGAAACCTCTCTGGTGCAACTGGTTGCCGAGCCCAAAGCAGCGTGCACGTTGTAAATGTCGGATTGCGGTGTGAAGGGGGGGTCAGGCTTGGGGGTGGATGGGAGAGATTACAGCTGAGGGAAGGGATTAAGCAGGTGGGTGAATTAGGTAAAGATGACAGGACCGAGGGTTTGGAAATGCAGAAACAGTGCATGGTGAGGTGAGAGGGAGGTGGCAATGTTAAAGGGGGACAAATCTTTGTGTTGGTGCACTGGACTCATAAAAAGCTCATCTACACGTCTGTAGTCAGGCACCCTGGCTTAAAAGTACCACTGAAGCAAAGGCAGGACTTGCAGGGAGGAAGGCAGCGTATCCTCCAGGCCCTTATCTCTGCTGGGTGAGACAAGAAGTAACGGGCTTGAACTGCAACAAGGATGCTGCACCTCAGACTTTGGGAAACCCCTCGTAGCGGCAGGAAAAGTGACGGCCCAGAAAGCGTTGCCTGGGAAGACGAGGGCACCTCCATCACTGGTGTTATTTAGGAACAGGCCAGCTGGCATCTACTGAAACTCAGCCTGGTACAGTTTTTCCTGATTTTGGGGCTGGGGGCTTTTCTTGATGACTTTGTTGAGGTCCTTCTCAGTGATTAAGCAAAAAACAGGGACAACTCTGAAAATATTTAAATATCACTAAGTGACATCCTTTAACCTCACCTTTGTTTTGAAGGGGATTTTTGGAACTGTAGTAGAAGACTTACTAATATTGGGTACTTAACACGGTGATGTGTAATTCTAGTCATAGTATGAGTATGGCCTTTATGCAGGCATGTTAGATGCGTGTATCAGCAGCCCTTATTACCCCACTTCTACAGCCTTTTGTTGGCAGAGATGAGCACACAGGGATGTCTGTAAAGCAAGCAGAGCAATCTAAGCAAGAGCATCCATAAGGTCACTTGCTATTCTCCATACTGGAACTGTTAGAACTGATTTTTCTTCTTTCCCTGATGCGTGTCACACTGAGGAATTCTTAAGCATCTTGCTGAAACCACGCAGATGTTTATATTGCACTTATTACAAATACTCTGTGTATTTGGCCAACCACATTAAGGGAGAGCAGCTTCATTTTAAACTGAATTGTTCTGAACTTACCAGCTCTCAGGATATGAAGGAGCAGTAACAGAAATCCATAGCTAAAATAAAAAAGCAAACAAGAGTATTACATGATAGACTTGAGCAACTCTGTTGTTTACCTAAGCAATAAACCTAATATTGATTGTTTCAGTGTAGTAGCAGAAGTAAGTAAATTAGGTACTGCTACTACATAATGTCCCATTAAGTATTTGCATTTTTGACAGCTGCAAAACTTCTGTTCAAACGACATAACTCTGTGGGTGGGTGGCCAAGGCCACGAATAGCAGTAAAACGCACTAATATTGGAATCAGAGCGGAAGGCATGAAGCTGGTGTTGTGCCTGTCTTTCTTGTGAAAAACGAACCGTATAGACTTACTGGACAAATAGGCCCTGGAAGATATCTGGGTCACTGGGAAGGAGCGTGGCTGCACAGGCCTAAATCCAGGTGAAAGCCCTGCATCCCACTGTTTTGCTGAAACGCAATGAGTTATGGTTTTGTCTGGTTAAAGGACGGCAAGCAGCTGACCATGCTGCCCACCGGTTTGTGCACTCAGTAAAAATGTGTAAACAGGAAACATGCTGATAACAGGGAGCTGTGCAAAGGTTTTGCTGGAAATAATTTGGTGTGTTTGATTACTGCGGAGGGGCAAATCTGTGCGGGAGTTTCCCAAGGGAGTTAGACCTGCTGGATGCTATAGGAAAACCCAGTTTAACCTATCTGTAAAGTCCAGGTGATTTAACTCTCATCTCATAGGGCTTTGAGAAAGATAGATGTGCAGCACTTTCCTAAGAGTTACTTTAAAATAGCCTTTCACCACCACGCCTAGCTATACATTGTGCTCTCCTTCCTCCAGATCGCTGTGGGAAAGGAAAGAAGACACTGGAAGCGTTTTGGAATGGGAGCTGTGTGGCTGCAGTTGCCCACCTTGATGTTGCCCCAGGTTTAATAAGGTTGCAAAGCTGAGCTGATGGGTAGAGGGACACGAGCACCTGCTCATCCCCAGTTTCCCCAGCTCACTTTTGCAAGCAAGCAGGACTGTGAGGCCACACTACCTGGGTGCAGCTGGTTCCCTTCCTCAGTTGTTCTTAACCCTCAGCCAGGTCCAACGCTGAACCAAGGGCTGGGGCAATGGGGAGACCTGCCCCCAGAAGCCCGTGTCCATCCAGAAGTGAGCCTCAGGGTCTCCCACCTAGACTGCTCACCTTCTTCCCTCCAAACCAACCCTGCCCTGCATGACCCTCCTCCCTCCAAGATCTAATCTAAGCTTGCTCCCCCAGCAGCCATTTCTCACCTTGTTGTTCCCCCCATCAGCTGTGCTTTACGTCCCCTCTCTCTTCCAGGCCTCCTGCTCCTTTCCCCACAGCTCCTGTCCAGCCAAACATCGGGATTCATTTGCCACCTCCCAGGCACAGCATTGTTTCTGCCCAGCTTTACTCCCACCAGCTGCGTGGGCACAACTTGGGTCTCCTCTGCTGTGGAGAAGGGTCTCTAATTCCCACCTGCCCCCAAGAAAATTACGATCTTTGCAAACATATTTGGCTTCCCACGGAAAAAGCAGAGGACGTTCCTGACACAAAATCTACTTCCACTTGAAGCTCCAACTCCAGAGAATAAGGTGGGGAAAGTTTAGGGAAGGGTCAATCTGAATTGTATTATTTTTATATGAAGAAAACACATTCTTTTCCTTTTCTGTGTTCTTTGAAATGGTTTCACAGATAATGTTTCAAAAGTTTAAGTGTGGAACATTTCTGGTCTAACGTTTATGTTGGTAAATCTGCAATCAGCCCTAAAGTAAGTCTCCCAAGTAAGCATACCCAAACACTGCAGGGAGGCAGCTCTGCTCTGTTCTGTCTCTGGCAGTGAGGTTTTGTGGCTTTTGCACATGGTCTTGTATTTTATTTCTGTTGTATTTTTGTACTGTGTAGAAGCCACCACTTTTATGCCAGGCTTGTAGAGGTCTGTCTTGACAAGCTCACCTTAATGTAATTCTTAATCGTTCTTAATCCCGTGTCTGTGTTTGTTTTATCATTCCCCGCCCAAGTTAGAAACTATCAATATAGTAAGTTGTTTGAATTAAACAGAGAACAACAACTGACTGATCTTTATGGGACTCTTTAGGGAATTTCCCACGGTAGGAATTTGCCGATGCCAACAAATGTTTAGCTAGTCAGCCAGAACTGATTTTCTGTATGTATACAAAGCAGGTCTTGATTTCTTATTTTAATAAATGATGTCACAGGTTGGACAGATCTAGAGATGCTCATCCTCTTTCTTGGAGGCAGTGTCAGCCCACCATGTTGCCCTGGAATAGCTTTGATGGCAAACTTCTGTTGGAAAAAAGGAGGAATGCTCTTGCCTGGAGAGAATCCTCCCTTTTACCCACTATGTGCACTCAGTTCCTGTGTCCATCGCACTGGCAGTGAGCTCCACTAAGCGCAGGTGTAGCTGCATTAGTTTCTCTCCTTTATTTTTTTTTTTTCAAATATTTTAATTTTTAAAATTTGTTTCTCTTTTCTTTCCCACACCTTCCTCTCCTATATGTTTTTAAAACTGTCGTGTGAAACGGGAGAAAGTCGCACTTCCTCTTTCATACATTCTTGTTTGGTGAGATAGTTCTTCCTACCAGCACCTCAACATTTTCATGCACTATTTATTTTAGACTCACGGGATGTTGCCGTTCTGGCACAAACTAGCCAGACAAAAGGTGCCCTAATGCTTCCAATAATAACTGGGATTTTTGCTCTGCTGCTAAGATTTGCTTTATCCCCTTAGCTTGTACGGACATCGCTCTTCTCGCATCAGCAGGTGCCCTAAATACGTTATCTGTGAAGCTTTTCTAACGCCTAACGTAAGCCAACGCTAATCTGGGCAATAAAAACCGGTGGGCCGGCTTGCCTTCTCCCATCGTTCACGTTCGGGCCAAAAGGCTCCTTAGAAACGCCAATTAATTGCCCGCAGTCTTCAGCGGGGTAGATGCCAAGCCACAAGCCAGGTGAGGCCCCTGCGTGGGCTGCCCCGCGATGCCAGGTGCGCCCCGGCCGGCCGCGGAGGGTGGGTGCCTTCCAAAACCCGCCTGCCCCGCTCCCGCCTCTCCGCCCGGCTCCCGCGGCTACGGGCGCCCGGGCAGAGCCGCCCGCCCGGGCAGAGCCGCCCGCCCCGTGCCGGGAAGCTGCCGCCGGGCACGTTTAACGCTGCAACCCGCTGTCCCGGCACCCGGGGGTGGGCAAGGGACCCCGTGCACCGCCTCGCCCCTGTCCCCATTTAAGAAGCCCACACTCGCCAGACCTGCTCCTGCCCGCTGCGTTGCGATGAAACTCGGATTTTTCTAAGGTTGTGCGTGGGGGGGTGTGTGTATCTCTCTGCCCCCGAGCAAGCAGCCTGGCGCACGGCCGGCTTGTGCCCCCCGTGCCCCAGCGACACGCGGGGAGGGGGGACATCTCCCCATGCCCCGGGCCGCTACTCACCCTCGCGGTTCCATCGCAGCGGCGCGGGTGGCGGGTCCTGCCCGAGCCGAGCCGTGCCGCGCTGTGCCGTACCGAGCCGACGGCCGGCCCGGTTTAGGCCATTCCCCTTTCCCTCCCACGCCTCCTCCCGCCGGGGATTTCCGCCTTCCGTGCGCGGCCAGCCCTGCCACCGGGGCACTGTGCGAACCGGGGCGCCTTGCGACCGGCACCCGGACCGCCGGCAAAGCCCTCCTCCGGGCTCGGGCACCCGCCCCCGTCCCGCTTGGGGCCCCGTACGCCGGGCGCTGCCCGTCCGAGAGAGCCCGGCTCCGTCCCGGCGGTGCGGAGGGTCTCGGGCGCTCGCCCGTCCCCGCCGAACCCTTTCCAAAGCCTCGCCGGGGCGGCTTGGCAGTGGCTACCGAGCCCCGCAAAGCCGTCGCCCCCCGGGGAGAGGTTGCCCGCGCCCCTCACCGCCGGCTCTGGGCGCTGCCGGGGGACACCTGGGGAGCCAGGGCTGGGCACCGGCTTTTGTGATAGCGCGGAGAGAGCAGCATCTTGTGGGCCCTGCGAGGCAGCGGAGACCGGTCCCACGGCCCCGCTCGGTGTGTGCGAGGGAGGGGGCAAAGTACCGCAACTTGGTTTTGTTCGCAATCGCCCCGCACGGGTGTTTGCGGAGCCTGCCAGGGAACCGGGGGCTCTGTCGCTGAGCTGCGTTTCAAAATACATTTCAAAAGACATCAGGTTTACCCTTGTACGATTAGTAAATAAGCCTAAACATGATTTGATGTGGTGCGTGACCACACCTGAAGATGCAGAAGATAAAAGTTCTGATGGAATCGTGTCAATAAGCGGTGTTGGAGCAGTAGTTGGCTACTTGAAAGATGTGGTTCGCGTTCACCGGCAGTTGTGTTTCTGGCTCCACGTGAGTAGCTGTGTTTGGCTTCTTCACTGTCAGGCATCTCAACCCAGCTGGGTCTCCTTCACCAACATGAACGTCTGTGACACACACCCCAAAGCCATCACTGCCACGCTGCAAACAAACGCCACAGTTGACAGTCGTTAAAAAGGATTGCCATGTTAATGTTTTATTTGGTCTTGGTTCTGAGTCATCCTGGGAATAACAATTAATTTGTCTATGATGAACAAGAAACTCCAGGGTTATGCAAGACCTGCAGGTCTCAGTGCTGTTCCCACTGCCAGCCAGCAGGAAGAAGCGGGGCTCTCGGTTTCGAGTCTTAAAGCCAACATTACTTCAGCCTCTCTGTGTTATTGCTGATACACTGCAAATCAGTGATCGGTTTGGGAGGATAGACTTGAATTTACATTAGATTTAAAGGAAGATAAGCATTTGTATGGGATTATGGTTGACTCAGAAGATGTTGGCAGCAGCCGATTCACATCTCTCACTGAAATATTTCCTGATGGAATATCCTAGTTTGGGAACTATTCTTGATGTTTTAGGTGCTGTTTTAATAACAGACACTTGGTGAACCCATGGAATCAGTTCTTCACGGCTAAAAGCTTCCTGACTTTAAATGCTTGTGGCTTAAGTTTATAGGTGAATTTTTAGAGTTCTGGATATAAATTTGTTCTTTCTAAAATGCATAGTTTGAATGTACTCTTCCGATGTTCTTTACAATCATTTTTATCATGCTTTTTTCATACATGATGAATAAGAACAGCTTGTTACTACACATGTGTACCAGTTTTGGTGGAAAGCAATTTCAGAATAAGCAAGAAAGGTGAATGTGTCTTCTATAGCTAAGAGACTCTTTGGGATTTGGAAAGGTCAGGTGCAAACATCATCTCTGCCTGCACCAGGCTTTTCAATCTGCATTGCCTGAAATCCATTATGAGTTTTTAATCTATAAGGTAACTTTGTCTTCTATTTCCTTTCCAAATGGTGTTCCATTAAGGCCCAGCCTTAGGCAGGTCTTAAGTTGCCCCTACCTGCAGAATTCCCCAGAGAGCTTGAAATATAAGGACATTCTTCTGCCAGTGACTCCATTCCTATGGCACATGCTGAACAACTCTGTGGTTAATCAAAGGAGGCTCTCACTGCCAAATCACTGCCATTAGATGTAAGATGTTCCTTGGGCAGTGCTCCCCTAGTTCTTTCCACACAACCAAAAAAGGAGAAGCAGCTGCAGTGGAGGATCAGCGCAGCTGATGTGGTTCTTTCTGTTTACATTGAATAGCAACATATTTTTATTCTTTTAGATATAGATTTGTTAATATGTCACTTACTAGCAATAAGTCGGGGTATTTGGCTTAGGGTCAAAATACAGACCTCAGTTATGTGATCTTTCCCCTACAAGTATCACATCAAAGATAAAACGAACAGTAACAGGCAACGATGTCTGAAAAGCCGATGTGAAGAGTTTTCATCAAATATGGGGCTCCTCATCCCTACTACCATATGCCTATTGAAAAATTGAGGCAGGAAAGCACCTCTGAAGGTTAACTGGTGCAACCTCCACCTGAAAGAAGGGCCAACTCCGAAGTTACATATCAAAGCTACTACTAAGATGTGGTTCAAAGTTACTACTGCTGCTTCTGCAGTAGTAACTCTGGAAGTTATGATAACACTTTCTTTTTATCAGAGAATATTGTGAATTTTTATCAGCAGTTGTCTTCATTTCCCAAGGTCTAGTTTTAGTAATACAAAAATGTATATTTATTTGTTTTCTTTTGTTAAAAAAGCTACAATACAGGATAGTCACAAGGCAACTCACGTGCAAAGCTGTCTGACTGGGTTTCTAAAATTACAATGCTTATGAGAAGAAAGATGGATCTTAGCTTCAGAAAGTCGAGATGTCTGAGGTTGTTAAAGTGCAAAACCCATTCCAGTTGTAGTACATAGGTGCAATCTTAGGTAGCTGCTGTACTCTCCATTTGAGACATAGTAGTGGCTCAAAGACAATCCATTTGGTTCCTCCTCCTATGTGCATATGTGCACATATGTGTGTCTCAGTGTGAGAGACAGGCAGAGGCAGCTAAGCTGCTAAAGTAGAGTATTTGTAAAAAACCTTTATTGTTGACGATTTTTCCTTTCTTAGGTGTGTCTGCACCACTTGACCCAATTAAATTAAGGCATTTAAGGCTGTCAGCAGAAGAAACTAACTACTGTGGCTTGTGTGTGGCAAATATGTTGCCTATGGACTTTGAAACTAGAAACACCGGGAAGAATTGGGGGGGGGAGGGGAAGAGGAAAACAACATTCTAATTTTTCCAGGCTGCGATACAGAGAAATGCTCTACATACCAGAGAGCTTGAGAGTTGATTGTTTTCAAACGAGTATCATGCAAAGAGATCAGGTGTATCTGCAAAACACATATCTTCAGTGGCAAGCTCATTAATGCAATTATTGAGAATCCAGAGAGACTGACTAGACTTTGTGAAACAGAGACATCTCTCTCTATATAAATAAGAAAAGAAAATCCCAGACAAACTGAACACCTTTGGGGACAACTGAAAAATGGGTGACATGACTGTGAAGGACTTGAACCGTTTTTGGAGTAGGACAGCCATGAAAGAAATGCACATAAAATTAGTAGCAGAGGATAATTGAATGCTGAAAAGTTTTTAGGGTGGCTAGAGCATGTCACCCATTTGAAAAGCAGACACCTGTGTCATTAGCAGTAGGTGGAATGAGATGGTGACAAACCCAAAAGAGAGGTATTATCACCCGTCAGTAGCCTGCATTGAGCCTCTCCCCATCGTGCACAAACATGCCAAGACAAAACTGGAGGCAATAAGATAACATCCAAACTTAAGAGACAAATATGTGATGAAGGCATAGCAAGTTTGCAGAGGATAATGGAGACACAGTTAAAGAAAATAAAAGGAGTACCTAGAGTAGGGACTACTCAAACCAGGTTATAAATGGATATATTGTCTAGACGAGCAAAATGATCCAGCTTGTGCATTGCATACAACTGAAGAATAACTTTAACTAGAAAAACCTTGAAGTGATATTACGTACACTAGGTTTGGGGCACTTACACCAGAATACAGAAAAATAAAAATCTGCAGCTATTTTCACAGGACCAGAAGAAGTATTTGGAAAATCAGCAGTTGACCTCAAGCCTAACTGGTCTTCATCGTAAGTCAGAAACAATAGGTAGTGCCCTCCTATTAGCAGTGACAGCCTCACCGGCATTAGTTGGACAGTATTCGTTTGCTATAAGGGGAGAAATCAGTGCTAAATTCAGGTACAATAGAAACATTAGAGTCTACAGGACCACAGAATATACATTTTTAGCAAATAAATTCTGGGTTAAAAAGTTTTAAAGTCATCATGATAAAAATTTAAGTGGTAGAAGACTATGTAAAAATTAGCTAGCATGTATTTCCTAATAATGTTTTTAGTGCACAGGTTCTCTACCAAAAATCTAATCAAACTCTCCATGACTGCACTGCTACGAGTACGTGAGGTGATGGAAAAGGAAAAGGGTCACAAGCTGAGAAGCATTCTGGCGCATCGTGTATCAGAGTGTAATTAAAAGGGTGGAAAATACCTGCAAATGAGATTGCAGTGGAGGAAAAAAAGCAAATGCTGATCATCGATCTTCAGCGTAAGGCAATCAAGTGAAACTACCACAGCCTGCCCAGCGTAGGTTATGGTGCTTGTGTGTTCTGTGTCATGTTTGGCTGGTGCACTAAACACCTAAACTAACACCTGATTGAACAACTGTAAAGCAATTTATTTGCCTTTTGATATGTCACCTGCACAGAAGATATAGCAGAAATCAATAGAAAGACTAAAAGGAGTCACAGAGCAAATAAGCTAATTTGATACTAGAAAAAGGAGGTAAAAGGCATAATCCAAATAACATAAAGTGGTAGAGCAATCAAAAATAGCCTTACAAAATTGACTGAACACTGCCTTAAGGATCATAACCCTCCTTTCTTCTTGGAAAACATTAAGAAATAACACTTCAAGCAGATCACTGCTGCTTGTAGAAGAGCAGTCCATATTGAGCATACTGATGCCAGATGAGAAAAATCATACTCAAATGGAATAGGGAACATGTGGCCCTCTTGTTCTTCCATCTCTAAATGTATGACTGTGACATGATATTTGAAATATACCAAATCCTTGTAGAATGATCTCCATAAATCTCTGGCCTTTGCACTGTGAAGATTCCAGTGCGTGACACTAAAGCTAGTAAAGTATGACTTGCAACTAAGAAAAAAGTCAAGTGAAAAATCACAATAGCTCTGGCGACTTGTGCAATTTTATGTATGGGTAAAGAGCACAAGAAGGTATGAGGCATGAACAATTTTACAACACTCTTCTGACACCTTGTCTACAGAGAAGCTAGCAGAAGTAACGAGTGGAAGAGAGACAGTGCATCTTAAAAATCGAGGATGAGGGGTGAACAGTTTGCACAAAAGCAAGTCGTTTCCTTAACTAGTTGAGGTATCTGGAGTAAAACAGCAAAGCTGACTGCTGAGAACAGACTGGTGATGAAATGAGGGAAAAGATGTGATTCCAAATAAAATGTTTCATGATTCTGAGAAGACTCTTTGAGATGGTGACCTTGGCCTGATGCTATGGAAAAGAACTGCCAAGAAATACACTTGACAGAAGTGAATGAACTAAGAGAAAACAATAGTCTATCAGTCCGCTGTCTATGCTCTCTGTCTCACATTTTGTTGTCGCACTAGGCACTCAGGGCATTGGCCAAAAAGATCAGTTTTAACACCCGAATTTCAAGACTGTCCCATGCAAAAGAGGACACTTGTAGCACTGTGAAATACCTGCTTGGGCAAGACGTGCTCTGTGTGCATGGCAGCAACGGCAACCGATTTATTTACACCCAGAGAAGAAAAGGACTATGATATATTTAATTATGTTGTTAGAAAGGAGCACTGGTATTCACAGTTCTTTATTAGTCATGCATAATGAGATAGTTGATTTCCTGTTGCTTTAAGAAAAGCAAGGGAATAACTTGGCAATACTTTTACCTGCTTACTGTGTGCATGGGCGTGTTGGGAAAAAAAGTATTGAGAACAGTATGTAATTGCTGAAAATGTCTCTTGAGTCTCTTCTACTTAGTGCACATTGTCTTGTGTGGACCTCCTGTGTTGTGAGTGATCCCAAGCAAAAGAGCCCTCTCGTCTGAATTGCCCTCTGCTGCTTTACTCAGCTTCATTTCTGCCAGATATGCTTTGCTCTGATCACAAGTGGCAAAAGCTCATTTGCTAAGGACACTAGATAATGCATCAAAGAAACGGTCGTGGAAATGAAGTTCACAGGTTCTGGAAAGTGATAATGCCTTCTGGAGAAGGATTGTTTTCTTTTGCCTGGGTTTAATACATTAACCATAAGAATGACAAGAGGGTGGGCACCGCTGAAGAACAAATCCAGAATAAAGTCAGATGCAGATGCCTGGAAGAGAAGGAGCATGTTTGTCTGAGACCATCCAGCTGAAGTTTTCCTTCTCCAAAAAGATGTTGATTTCCAGGACAACTTCTTCAGCATGCCATTTCTTATTCCATGTAACACACAATACATTGGAAATCCTCTGAGCAACTAAAATAGTCTGTCACAGCTAAGCCTGGATTCCAATAGCTGGCAAACTCTCTACAGAGAGCACGAAGAGGGAGTTTGTGATGCATAAAGTGACTGAGCTCTTGTTAGAACTAAAACATTAAAGTTTGTAGGATCTACCAAAGCTAATTTCAAACGTCAGCCTTCCTAAACTGTAATAAGATTAGATTCATACAATGTCACACCATTACGATCTCTCCTTGTTTCAGATCATCATCATCTTCTGGGAAGAGAGCTAATGAAATGTTCAGAGAAAATGCCTAAGAGCCGTCTTGGCAATAGCTGAACGGGTGAGATATTTTCAAATGCAAATATACTTCTGTAAAGACTCAAGACTGAAATTTACTCTGAGGATATAAGTATAAAATGCAGTACAGGTGTTTGTTGTACAAATTAAAGATTTTGGTTTTATGTCTTACTGGACATCAAGAATTTTAAGAACCAGATTAATATCGGTCATTTTATAGATCTAATTGTAACTTGCTTTTGATTATGTCAGTAATACATTATTAAAACGAATGAGCTCTGATTTGAGATCATGAAACACATTAAGCATGGGTTTGGAAATTTATACAGTGTTTCAAACTGACAGTCTAAGGCGACTATATAGAAAGCTATTTTAAGAACAACGTGTATAGAAACCATTATTCTTAGTCATAGAATGATAGAATGGTTTAGGTTGGAAGGGACATTAAAGATCATCTAGTTCCAACCCTCCTGCCACGGGCAAGGGCACCTCCCACTAGACCAGGTTGCCCAAAGCCTCATCTAGCCTGGCCTTGAACACCTCCAGGGATGAGGCCTCCACAGCTTCCCTGGGCAACCTGTTCCAGTGCCTCACCACCCTCAGAGTGAAAAATTTCTTCCTGAGATCTAATCTAAATCTACCCTCTTCCAGTTTGAAGCCATTACCCCTCATCCTATTGCTACATGCCCTTGTGAAAAGTCCCTCTCCAGCTTTCTTGTAGGCCCCTTTCAGATACTGGAAGGCTGTTATAAGGTCTCCCCAGAGCCTTCTCTTCTCCAGGCTGAACAACCCCAACTCTCTCAGCCTGTCCTCATAGCAGAGGTGCTCCAGCCCTCTGATCATCTTTGTGGCCCTCCCCTGGACTGGCTCCAACAGGTCCATGTCCTTCTTATGCTGGAGGCTCCAGAGTTGGACACGGTATTCCAGGTGGGGTCTCACGAAAGTGGAATAGAGGGGCAGAATCACCTCCCTCAACCTGCTGGACACACTTCTTTTGCTGGAGCCCAGGATGCAGTTGGCCTTCTGGGCTGCAAGCGCCCATTGCTGCCTCATGTTGAGCCTCTCATCTACCAACACCCCCAAGTCCTTCTCCTCAGGGCTGCTCTTAATCCACTCACCACCCAGCCTATGTTCATGGGATTGCCTCGACCCATATGCAGGACCTTGCACTTGGCCTTATTGAACTTCATGAAGTTGGTACGGGCCCACCTCTCAAGCCTGTCCAGGTCCCTCTGGATGGCATCCCTTCCCTCCAGCAAGTCAACCCCTCCACACAGCTTGCTGTCGTCGGCAAACTTGCTGAGGGTGCACTCAATCCCTACATCCATGTCACCCACAAAGATGTTAAATAGTACTGGTCCCAGTACCGACCCTTGAGGAACAACCACTCATCACTGCTCACCACTTGGACATCGACCCGTTGACCGCAACTCTTTGAGTGTGGCCATTCGGCTAATTCCTTATCCATCGAGTGGTCCATCCATCAAATCCATGTCTCTCCAATTTAGAGTCCAGGATATCATGCAGGACAGTGTCAAAGGCCTTGCACAAGTCCAGGTAGATGACATCTATTGCTCTTCCCTTATCCACCAAGGCTGTAACCTCATCATAGAAGGCCACCAAGTTTGTCAGGCATGATTTGCCCTTAGTGAAGCCATGTTGGCTGCCACCAATCACCTCCTTATTTTCCATGTGCTTTAACAGAGTTTCCAGGAGGATCTGCTCCATGATTTTGCCAGGCACAGAGGTGAGACTGACCAGCCTGTAGTTCCCCGGTGTTCTTTTTTATCATTTTTGAAAATGGGGGTTATGTTCCGCCTTTTCCAGTCAGCGGGAACTTTACCACCACCATGACTTCTCAAATATGATGGATAGTGGCCTGCCAACTACATCCGCCAGTTCTCTCAGGACCCATGGATGAATCTCATCAGGTCCCATGGACTTGTGCATGTTCAGGTTCCTCAGCTGGTCTCGGATCTGGTCTTCCCCTACAGTGAGCGATTCTTCATTCTCCCAGTCTCTGCCTTTACCTTCTGCAACTTGGGCAGTGTGGTCAGAGCCTTTACCAGTGAAGACTGAGGCAAAAAAGTTGTTGAGTACCTCAGCCTTCTCCATGTCCTGGGTGACCAGGCCTCCCATTTCCTTCCTGAGTGGGCCCACATCTTCCCTAGTCTTCCTTTTGTCACTGATATATCTATAGAATGCTTTCTTGTTGCCCCTGATGCCCCTGGCCAGATTTAACTCTATCTGGGCTTTAACTTTCCTAACCTGATCCCTGGCTGTCGGGACAATTTCTCTGTACTCCTCCCAGACTACCTGTCCTTGCTTCCATCCTCTGTAGGCTTCATTTTTTTGTTTGAGATTGTCCAGGACCTCCTTGTTCATCCACATAGGCCTCCTGGCGTTTTTGCCTGACTTCTTCTTTGTTGGGATGCATTGCTCCTGAGCTTGGCAGAGGTAGTCCTTGAATATTATCCAGCTTTCTTGGGCCCCTTTCCCTTCCAGGGCTTTATCCCACTGTATTCCATCAAGCAGGTCCCTGAAGAGGCCAAAGTCTGCTCTCCTGAAGTCCAGGGTAGCAAGCTTACTGCGTACCCTCCTCACCACCCTAAGCATCTCAAACTCCGCCATCTCATAATCACTGCAGCCAAGGCTGCCCTTGAGCTTCACATTCCCCGCCAGCCCCTCCTTGTTGGTGAGAACAAAGTCCAGCATGGCACCTCTCCTTGTTGGTTCCTCTGTCACTTGGAGAAGCAAGTTATCATCAATGCATTCCAGGAACCTCCTGGATTGCTTATGGCCTGCTGTGTTGTCCTTCCAACAGATATCAGGGTGGTTGAAGTGCCCCATGCGGACCAGGGCTTGTGAACCTGAGGCTGCTCCTATCTGGCTATAGAGGGCCTCATCCGCACGGTCTTCCTGGTCAGGTGGCCTGTAGCAGACCCCCACTGTAACATCACCTGTCCCTACCCTCCCTTTGATCTTGACCCATATGCCCTTGGTCAGCTCCTCATCCACCCCCAGGCAGAGCTCCATGCACTCCAGCTGGTCCTTGACGTAGAGGGCGACACCCCCTCCTCGTCTCCCCTGCCTGTCCTTCCTGAAGAGTCTGAATCCATCCATTTCAACACTCCAGTCCTAGAAGCCATCCCACCATGTCTCTGTGATGCCAATTAGATCGTAGTCTTACAGGTGTGCACACGTCTCTAACTCCACTTGCTTGTTCCCCATGTTACGTGCATTCGCGTACAGGCATTTAAGTTGGGCCCTTGATGAATCTAGCTCCCTGGCTGGAGTGGCTGTCTTTCCTTCCAGCTGCCTTCCAGGTGCTCTCCTGCTGACCTGCAACCCATCCCCATGTTAATACTACAGTAGAAAGCAAACATGCATCTGTCCTGCTATAGGCCATTGCCATGAACTAAAGAATGTAGCAAATTTTGGAAAATAATCTCTGACATGAAAATACTCCTCTTTGAAGAAAAACACAACTGTATTCCTGGATACATTAGTGTCCAAGACCAAAACAATGCCCATAACGTACCTAAAATAACATTTAAATTTTGTCTTTAGAATAAGAAATCATAAAATTTAGAAAAAGGTTTATTTCTCCTTAGAGCACAATCAAATAGCAAACTGTGTAACACAACAGGATGTGATACGGGTGCCAAGTAGTGAGGAACAGGAACTGAAATCTGTATGTCTTATCTTGTTTATTGAATTATTTGATCAAAAATTTTGCTACTAGGAGCAGATTTGATGAGAACTGTAGTTTCATTTTATTGTAAAAAGCTGTTCTGGCCCTTAAACTGGCCCAAAAAATTCCCTCCAATACCATTTGCAATAAAAAGTGTAGATACAGCATGGTGTGGCATACGGGCTTTTGAAAATGTGGTTGTAGCACAGATAAATGGTTTGGCTGAATTCCCCTAAAAGCCCAGTCTTTTAGGAGACGTAGAGGTCAGGATATTAAGACTGATTCCATAATTGGTATAATACACTGAACAGTGGTACACTTAGAGGCATGTCAATAGCTGTCAGTCTTCCAATGAGTACAGGTGGGGATCTACCTGCAAATAGTGTCTGGGTTTGTGTATGCTGTCGTGCTGTCAACTGCGGCCATGGCTGTGCAGCCCTCTTTCTTCTGTTCACGTTAGGGCAGGGCTTGCCCCAGAAAGTAAACAAGAAGCAATACTGCATGGCTCATCAACTGCTGATCAGCTCTCCAACCTCTTCCATCAGCCCCCAGCACTAAACTTTCTTGCACCATTCTTTGCATATATGCAATATTTTGTAATGTTTTAATTCTAGCTCTCCTGACCACTTCACTTCTTTTTTTCTTGCACTTGTCTCTGGCTAATATTGCAATATTGTCTCTTTGCCCTTTTCCCATCACTGACGGTTGTATGACGTAATGTAGGCAAGCTTTAGTGGAGCAAAGTACACTGCTATACCAGTTACAGCTCAGATTGAGACAAGTGACTTTTTATTTCTCAGTTTTGTTTTGCAGCTTATCGATTGCAACTTTATTTTTCCCTTTGAGGTCATCTGATGTATTTCTTAGCAGTGGAGGTTCAGCAGGAAAAATTGAGAGAGAAAGAAAGACTGAAATGGAGAGAGATTTAGAAAAGATCTACATCACAGAGTGTTGCAGTTACTCACTACGACAAGCTGCAACACCGTCACCCGTAATCAGCAATAGGAAGTGGGCATACCCCACCGGAGGCCTACGAGGCGACAGACACGCCTCGGGGACAAGGAGCACAGACACCAATGTGGTGGATACAAGATGTCCGTTTATTAAACTGCGTCACAAGCTTATATACCTGGCCAAGCTCTGCTCAAGGGGAGGGGTTTGCCGTCTACCTTTCCGTCACATCACGTGATCTTCCGAACGCCGACCCCTGCATCTCTCACGTGACCTTCTGACCACTAACCACCACAACAGAGAGCTGGTAAGTGCTCCCTTGATGGGTCAAGGCAATAATGTGATCTTTGTCTAGACAAATCTCAGAGATAATTCATCCTGACTTTCATTTCTGAAGGAGAAATTTTGAAGACCCTGCTATTTTCTATTAAAAGATGTCACGATCTGCCATAATTTAATGATATTTAAGATGCGTTTTTGCCTGTAATGACACAGAAGTAATTTTTCCTGGAGTAAAGCAGGATGTGAACTGGCAGGGTGTCAGCTGCCCTGTGGACACTGCCCATTCTCATGCTACTTCCCTGAAGTGCTCCGGAAAGCAGTGAAAAGGAGATGAGCGTTGCCACATGACAACACACTCTCAGGCAATTCTTGCCAAGCAGCTGGTGCACCACAAGTTCATATAGGAGCTCGCCCCAGAGTAACTTTCTCATTTGCGCAAACTGTAGGGGGACAGTTGCTCTGGTACCTGGGGCCACACACTGAGCAGGAAAAGGCAAGGGAGCAAGGGCATGGACTTCTGCAGGGGGCTACACCCTCCAAAAGCTCCCAGAGCCAATGTGAGCCCTCAGGGGGCCCTCACAGCCACCTCCAGGTGTGAGCAGCTCAGAGCCTGGGAACACTGTCCAAACCTGGTCATGATCTGTACTGCAGCATGATTCCAGAAGAGACTGGGACTCCACTGTTTTGGGCAGCGCAGGAACATGGGATACAAGCTCGTCGGTACTAAAAGGCAAAGAGCTGACACACAAACACTTGGGTGGTCATGCTGCACAGCCAGCGCTGCAAAGCAAACATTGATCCCTGACTTTGTGACAGTTGAGGGGACCATGTTCAGGAGAGTGCTGGCTATAGTCCCCTGCTCTGCCGTTGTGGCTCCAGCCCTTCAGCTTCCCCAGGCATCAGCACTTCTGGGACCCGACATAACCACAGCTCCTAAGGCAGTTGGTTTCAGCCACAAGACTCCCTTTGTGGCAAAGAACAAAGAAAAACCCCTGAATGTGCTTTCTGAGTACGCTGCACCAGAATGATAAGAAAGCTGGCTGGCCCCCAAGGCTGACATACTTCTCTGCCACTTCCACCCAGGCTTCCTTCAGACACCGTCATACTGATCCCAAAGGCAGTAGCAGAGGCAACAGCAGCTGGGGGACTCTGGCATATTTGCACCCATGGGTACCCCACTCACCCCCTATCTTGTTAAGGATCTGTATTTGACATGGTGACTTCATAGAGGCCAAAAGGACCATTAAAGCTGCTGGTTTGATTCCTGTAAGCCACCAGAGTCAAAGGGCCCTGAGGTCTCCAGCAAATGCATTGCTTCCAGAAAGACCTCCAGGTTTAACCTACGACTCCCAAGAGAAGCAGATCCACGTGGCATTTTATGTTAGTGGGTGGTTCATTCCCAGAGCTCATCTTTCTTACTCTTAACAACTTCTTCCTCACTCTCCCTTGGCAGTGGCCTGGATCTGCTTCCGGTCTTTAGCTTCCCTTCTCATTTCTGGGCTGGAGTGAAGAGCCATGTTAGACTGGCTACCTCCTCTCTACCCTCCCTCTGCCAGACATATGATAGCCTTTGTGCCACAGCATTGCTCTGAAGTACGTTTCTGTTGCTGGTGAACATTGACCTTTCATTACATTTCTTGCTCTTCCGAAGTTTGATGAATTATTGACATGACCTATTGTTCTTCACTTGTACAGCATTGCAACTAATGGTGGAATAGAAACCAAATTCAAAATCAGTACAATGAATAAAAAGATTGATAGGCTTTAAAAGTAGGTGCAGAATCAGGTCCTTTACCTCTGCTCCATCAGAGGAGCTGTATATCAAATGGATTTTAAGCCTATGAACACTTCCATCTCTTCTTAGCAGGGCATTGAAACTGCTGTCTTTATTCAGTGATGTTAACAAACTGGACGTTCCCAAAATGTTAAGTGGAAAATGTAAAAAGAAGAACAGAAAGGCAGGCATGCAGACATACAAAACCCTGGTAAACCCATTTTTAAGGCCAGATGACTCGCATAAATAAACCCAAATTAAGTTTCAAGTTAAACTTTGAAGGAACTGATCTTGTGAGAAGAAAAGAAAGATGGGATTGAGTTCATGCCTTCCTCCATCATCTTTACATTTCTACTATGCCTCAGAAAAAAAATAATCCTGCTACAGTTGTGTTTGTGGTGGTTCCCAGTGTTATTATTTAAAAAATTCAAATAATTTGCTCTCTTGACCAGTAAATAATTTTTTAAAAGTGTCTTAAGTACATACATTTGAAATGTTCTTGGCTGTACAGGAAGGTTTTATTAAGTGTGCTGGTTCATAACAGCTAATGTTAGTTCTAAGTGGAAACAAGGAAATACTGCCTTTGTAAAGACAAATATTTATTTCATTATTAAAATGCTGTGCAGTCATTCAACCTTTGAGGTCTGGAGCTGCTGAGAGACAACTTGCACCAAATGATTTAAGATCCTATTCCAAATATTTAAGAGATTACGGGCTTAGTTTTCTGCAGCACTTTGTCAAGAGTCATTTCTCCTTATTGTGAATAAGGAGTTGTGTTCCCTTTTATTCTCCTCTCCAAGTATGCTTATATTAGCAGGATCTGTCTAAGTCTGCCCTTCTGCGACAAACCGGATTAACAATACTGCCTGCTCTTTCCCCACGCGTGGATGTTTGTGTGTGCATATGTGTTTGGCACGCAGTGAGGCTGCAAGTAAAGGACTGCTGATGGATGTGCAGCTGTGTCCCTTGTCTGTTCTCCCTCTCAAAACTCTGGGAGTCTTGTTAGGAGGAAAAAAGCTGCTAAGCAATGTTTGGACCTTCTCTGAGTGACTGTTTTAGGGACTGACACATCTCCTCTCAGCAGTGGTCGTTTTCCTTATTCCAGTCAGTTCTACTTCATTTCCAAAAGTAGGACAGTTAGGCGTTTGTGTTGTTGCACATCTCCCTGAAGAGTCCTTGTGTTTGTTTAAGGTCTGTTGCTAGAATTTAGCATATTTTAGCTGTGGGAGAGAAGACAACAGATGGTTGAGGAGTTTCTGGGAGAAGTTTGCAAGGCAACTTGTCTATAAACTAAGGGAAAGGTTGGGGTTATTTTTCTTGCCCTAGTGGTTTTCACCCCTGCTCAGGCTATAATATATCATCCTTGGTTGAAAGGAGCATTGCCCTTACACCTCATAAGACTGCTCTAGAGAAAGTGTTCGTTTTTTAAAAAGTATTATTTATTTTTACTTTTCAAATGGACCAGGTTGTGCATTGATTATATTTTAGGGGAAGGAAGGAATCCCAGTTCTCCTGCATGTTGCTCATGTATCTATGCAGCAGATGCAATCCACATTGTGCTCTGCTTTCAGAATACCAGGACTATTGCAAGGGAAATGCACATATTTGTTAAAGTGCTGTATCTTTCCCTTGACCATTCCCTTTATAAGAACTTCCACCCATGAGCATAGGAGGTTAGAAAAGAAAGCAGTGGGAATGAAAACCACAGAAATACAGTGGCAAAGTGACACACGTCACTGAGACAACTCAAAATTCAGTAGACGTTTATCTCTTACTTTGTTCTCTGCATGCCAGAGATTTTCAGTCAGATTTTAATTAGCTGGAATAAAAAGTGTGAGAGGATATGCAGTGAGAGTCTCCAGTTTCCCTACTCGCACTAATTTTACCATCCGAACACCTGTTTTTCCACTCAGGGCCATGCAAGGTTTTCCTGGAATCACAGTTGGAAGGGTCTCAGTAGAGCATGCATGCATAGCGACTTCCTCTGCCTGCGCTCACACGAGTACGGGTTCCTTGCTGCGACTCGCATGTACTGCCCATGCCTGTCCACCCACACAACCACAAAAGCAGAAGAGGCTGTGAAAACACAGACGAAAATGGTGTAGTAGCTACTCTGTGACACAATGGAAAATGTTGTGCAGAATATTGCGCACTTCTAAATAAGTAGAGCTGCTAGTTGCAAGGATCTGCAAAAGTGTCCGAGTGCCCAAATCATTCGTTGTAAAACTGATGGACAGCATCCGTTCTTAATGGGAATGTTGCTAGCTTCATCAACAGTGGAAATCATTGAAGAGTATTTCAGATATTTCTGTCGCTGGAAAACTTCTGCTATTTAGACCACAGTATAAGATATATATCTGACATTATTAAAAGCATTTGAACTTTACTACCTTCTTGGGATTAATCAAGGCATTACTCTCTTCGTTTCTAAATAAGACTCTGTGCCAGTAACTTTTTTTTCCAGCGAACTGCAAACTTCAGTAAGTTCTCTGGACTGTTTATATCCCCACGGCTCCTAGATGTGTTTGTTCCTGTACTACCCCCTAACGCTGTGTTTTAATTTTCACTGAGAATCTTATCTTTGGTTCACG
Source organism: Burhinus oedicnemus (assembly GCA_008921705.1). NCBI lineage: Eukaryota > Metazoa > Chordata > Aves > Charadriiformes > Burhinidae > Burhinus > Burhinus oedicnemus. The sequence continues at coordinate 290,508 of VFFE01006187.1, forward strand.
TCTCTAACTGTGGTTTGGTGTGAAGCCAGTCCAGTATGGTCTTTCCCAAGCAGAAGATATCCATCTGGCGTTCTTATTCCCACTGGAGGGAAACAATCTTTGGAAAGTCATTAAAAGGAAAATGAGTCCTGCAGGGGAGGATATCTGCTGTTATAGTATCATGTACCCAAGCATTTTCTGTCTGAGTCATAGTTTGTAGAAAAGATTAACTTTCTGCTGACCAGTGGCAGACTGAGAAAGTGTGCGAAAGCTTGTTATGAGGGTGCTATCGAAATTGGTGGTGTTTCACTGGGTTTGTGCAGTATGATGAGGTCCAGCTATTGAACACATGGTTGGCTATCTGGCTGGGCTGCCTTTGAAGCTGCATTCGGAGACAGGTAGGGTTATTAGGCTGCTGAAGGGGTGTAGCACGCTGAGAAGAGTGAGGTCTGGTGAAGCTGGTCACTGTCTGCACATGTCCCTCAGCAACAGGCTTTGCCAAGAAGGTGAGGGACTTTGAGCCAGGGCCAAGGCTACAAGGTGAAGTAGCCTGGGGCCGACATCTAGAAGGTACCAGCTGAGCTCCATCTCCTCCCAGCTGGTACTTGCTTTGAGAGTGTTCTGTATGGCCTTTCCTCAAGTACCAAATGCAGTTAGCTCTAACAATTATCCAGTAAAATAATAGCATAGCTATAATTTAATGTGGTTGTTTTGGTCCTGTATCTGTGTCTCATCTGTTGTCAGACTGGATGTGAATTGTACTGGTTACACTGGCTTTATTTTCTGTTTTCCTGTCAGCTCTCAGGAGATTACATTTTCTGATTATTATCCTATTTCTGTTCAGATGTGAAAAACCTTTCAAATACACCTCTAGAAACAAAAGAAAATGCTTTCAAATATGTTTACGGGATGATTTTTCCCTTAATTCACCAAGACCCAAAATAAAGGTTTAAACTCATGGACTGAGAAATCTTTCTCCATTCTCAGATTCGCAATCCTGTATGGTCTTTTCAAAATGAGAAATGTTTCGCTATTCTTAGTTATAAATAAACATTGTTTAGATAAGTGTTTGAAAATATTAAAAAGAAAAATATTTTAATATGCTAGTGTTTATGTAAAAGACCTGATGGGTACTGCTGGAGGTTTCCATCCTCCAGGCAAGTAGGTTTTACAACTGAGTACATGCAGGGCTCAGTGGGGCTACCCCAATAAAGTATTTACAAAATCGAGACCTCAGCAGTCTACTAAATCATCACAAAGAGTAGCATATACACTCTCTCTGTCTAGCTAATGAAATAGCATAAAAACAAACTCAGCCTCGTAGCAAAAAAAGACAATGACATGGTTGTGGAAGGAAAAAAGGTGGCTTTTTTTTACAGCATCATGGAAGAAACATGAATAAGCAAAGTTGCAGTCTAGATCTGAGTCAAGGACATTAAGAGTCAACAAGGAGATCTTATTTACTTCAGTGAGCTTTAGACCAGGACTTAATACTGAAATGCCTCAGAAATCTCATACATTTTGGAAAGCCCCTGATCTGAGAGGCAGTCTTTTTTAGTCAGTGGTGACTACAGTCCTGACGTATCTACCATATAACCGTACTTGCAAGTGTTAATTGAGCAGTTCCCTTCGTGCTGAGTTGATTGTTAGTCCAAGTGAGGGAAGGCTTTGTTAGGTCTGTATTTCAAGTGTGCCAGTAGACAATGTTATCAAATATGATTCTATTTTATTAGGAATGTTTACCAAATTCTTAAAAGGTGGAAGAATGTTTTTATAATGACTGTGGTAGAAATAGATACTGAAGCTTAGCCAGGATTGCTCCCAAACAAGCACTATCTGCTTGTGATTTAGCTAAATAAAAATATGACCTTACTGTGTTTTGTCAGCTTTGAAGAATTAAAATAAGAATATTTTATTTGTCGAGGGAAGAGTTCAAAATAGTTTAACAGGATTTTCATTGTATACCAAGCTAAGGGCAGTGATGTTTAACCTCTTTTGCAGTTTATGTGTTAATTTAATTCACTATGAGATGTGGTTCTGGGAAGAGACTTGTTTTCAAGAGAAAAAAAAATATTCTGGGAATGCAGGAAATGTGAAGCAACCCTTCTCCTAGAAGCATTATGTGCAACTGGAAAGTATATATGTTTAAAATAGATGGTATCTTATTATTGAATGGAGATGGCAGAGATATCTTTGGCTCTTTCATTCTGAGGACAGTACTATGAAGTTTCAGGTCAGGTGAGAAAAATTTTAAAAGCTCCAAACCAAGGAAGTCAGAGGACCTGGTCTACCAGAGGATCAGATCCTCATATGGTGCTAAAGTATGTACACATAACAGGGTATGCATTGTTCTTCAACAGTAGAAGTAAGAGGATGACAGGAATAGCTGGGTATTTAACCAGAAAAACTACGGCGAGAAGTGAGACATAGTCCACTCTGTTGGCTCTAGAGCCTTAGCCCATATGGCTGAGCAGCTGCTCAGGTGCTGTCTTACAGGAGCAGCTTCAGACTAAGCCACTGAAGTCATAGCAACCCATTTTATCCACATCTAAACTGCTCCTTAGAGGTTCCAAACTCTAAATGAAACTTTGCCTCAAATATGTGATAGCTGTAGATAGAATTAACAGGTGTGTTGGTGTCTGGAGGACTCTTAAATATACATAAAGCCCCTGGCTGGTCACCTCTAAACAGATGATGTGTTGCTTCCTGTGGATGCTATCCACATGACCTCTTTGTATGGTCAAAGCCTTTGTCTTTTAAAAGAGAAAAATATGCAATCAGCTTCAATTTTTAAGCTACAGTGTCAGCCAGGTTTTAATACCGTGTGGGGCAGTGATGCCATTAGACGTAGTCTTCTTATTGTGGGCTAGATAGGGCAACCCTCTTCTCTCAATTTGGGAAATGAAGGTGGGTCAACATTTTTTGCAATTTGGCATTTCTGGAACATTTGTAATTTGAAACAGAAATTATAACTCAAAATCATGTGTGAAAATTTGACATCTTTGTCAAATAATGCCCTGACTGATAAAAAAGATGGTGTTTCTGACATTACTGAGTTGACCAATATCTTTTAAGCAAATGGCAGTTATTTTTTAACTGCCATTACCCTGAGTCCCCCTTTTTCTTTTGCTAACTGTAGTGAGTATCTTCTCTCTCACTGGGTCATTTGCCTTCTCTTCTATCCCTCTTCTCCCCTTAATTTTTTGTAAGGAAATAAAGACTTTGTAATCTGGTCCTCCAAGCACATCCTATCATGATAAGAAGCACTGGCTTTTCATATGAAAATCTTTACCAGTACTTTATAGAAAAAAGCAAGCTCACATAAACACATTTTTTTTTCACCCCAGAGACAGGGAGACAAAAGGAATGTGACTATGATTCTTCAAGAAAACATGCTTAAATATGTAATTACTCAAAAATTGAATTATAGTAATTGAAAAAAATTAAATGTTTGACGTTGTTTTTCAAAACTAACCTTCAGATATGTAATTTTTCCAGTTAATAACCCCTCTTCCTGTCATTTTCAGCCCACGCTGTCCCAGAGTACTGCTGTGATAGTGCTTATCTGCTTCTTGATCCAAGGACCAAGCGTCAGCAACTTCTGCTGAAGTCAACATGAACAGACGGCGCTCGTGTTTTCTAAGAAGCAGCATCCCAACTCTGTGGGGATGGGCTTCTGCAACAAATAATACTGTAATAGCGGTAAAAAATTTATAATGCCTTTACTTGCATGGATGGTTTATAGTCCTTTTAATATCAGATACAGAGCTGTTTCTGTTTTCAAAGAACCGTTATTAGGATCACCTATTTCTCATAAAAGCATTGAAATTCTTGAAGAAATAGGTGCTGTAAAGTGATAAACACAAGGCATACTAAAATCTGAATGTTTTCACTTTATTAGTTCATTTGTAATGATTAGTGCACCCAAACTAGGAACACAGTCAGATGCCTGTGGCATGCTCAGACTCTGTGGTTGCATGTGTGCCATTTCAAAGTCACTTAGCGTTAATCCGTAACAGACTTAGGCCAAGAACTTTGTCTAGGACTTCCCACAGCTACGAGGAGGTACAGATCTGGATCCTAGTGTAATATTCTGGGTTTAATTTGCTCAAGATGGATTCCAGGCTTCCAACATTAGCTATTTACTATTTCTCATCCTTATAGGTCCTCTGCTTCAGACTTTGGGTAGGTTCAAGCTCAGACTCACCCTTCATCTTTAGTCTAACAAGTGGTCGCTGTTTTGGCTGGAGAGAGGCACTGCAGAGGCTGCTGCCCCCCCCTAGGCCAGGAGCTGAGGGGCTTAAAGCACAGGGAAATAAATTGGCTCTGCCTTTTGAAAGAAAACATTGTCACCCCTGAAGGACAAAATGGACTTCAGTCGGGAAGGACCTACCTACTGAACTCTGAGCGTGAGTAACACGGGGAAACGGATTTTCTGAGTACTTTAAACAGGCAAGAAACTGCTTGTTGTTGCCCGTTAAAACAAGATTATCCCCGAGCCCTGCCAGGAGCCGGTAGCACTGGTGGACATGGATATGCCAGGCTGCAGGGCAGCACGGGGAGGAGCGGGGAGAGGTGGGAAGGGCCCAGGGTATGCAAGGGCTCACTGGCTCAAGCTCGTGAAAAGAGGCTCTCAAATCCTCTCTTTTGAGTATAGAAAGATACGGCAGTGGAAGTAGTTTGAGAGCAAATACGCTGCTTCTAACATGTATAAAGAGTTTTGTAACTTTGGCTTAATGATGTGTACCAGAGAGAGAATGCGAGGGGAGGACATTCAAGGCCAGCAGAAGGCCACAAACTGCACGAAGCAGCCACTTCCACCAGGTCTCTTTCAAAGCTTCTGGTCTGGATGAGATCGGGGACAGGCTGAGATGAATCCCTGGTATGAGGCAGTATGGCAGACAGCACACTATTTCTTGAAACCTGGTGGTGTCTACAGGCATCAAAAAAAAAAAAAAAAAAGCAAGTACAAAGGAATGGACAAGCTAAAATTTGCATAGGGGTAATCGAGTCTGTACAGTGGCTGGGCAGAGAACAGATTGAGAGCAACCCCAAGGAGAAGGACTTGGGAATGTTTGTTGATGAGAAGCTCAACGTGAGCTGGCAATGTGTGCTTGCAGCCCAGAAAGCCAACTGCATCCTGGGCTGCGTCAAAAGAAATGTGGCTGGCAGGTCAAGGGAGCTGATTCTGTCCCTCTACTCCACTCTCGTGAGACCCCACCTGGAGTACTGTGTCCAGCTCTGGAGCCCCCAACATAAAAAGGACACGGACCTGTTGGACCAAGTCCAGAGGAGGGCCACAAAGATGATCAGAGGGCTGGAGCACCTCTCCTCTGAAGACAGGCCAAGAGGGTTGGGGTTGTTCAGCCTGGAGAAGAGAAGGCTCCGGGGAGACTTTATAGTGGCCTTTCATTAGGGAGTATAGTGATAGGACGAGGGGTAATGGTTTTAAACTGCAAGAGGGTAGATTTAGACTAGATATTAGGAAGAAATTCTTTACTGTCAGGGTAGTGAGGCACTGGAGCAGGTTGCCCAGAGAAGTTGTGGGTGCCCCATCCCTGGAGGTGTTCAAAGCCAGGTTGGATGGGGCTTTGGGCAACCAGGTCTAGCAGGAGGTGTCCCTGCCCATGGCAGGGGGGTTGGAACTAGATGATCTTGAAGGTCCCTTCCAACCCAAACCATTCTATGATTCTATGATAAGTCACTCCAGAGAGACCATGCAAATAAAGACAGGTGAGGGAGAGAGAGGACTGTGTTCTGTGCCTTTTGTGCCGCTCCCACACTTGCCAATCCCAAACAGGCTGTAAGCAGACAAGGCTGTGTGCAGCACTTAAAAACCCCAGTGATGAGGAATATGCATGTATGAAAGGTTAATGTGTTTGGCATCACACAACCTGTCTTTCCATCTTTTTGTTGACTTGGCAGGAAAGGTATGGAGTGGTAAAAGGACAGACATGAAAACACTTCCATTACCTAGAGCCCTGGATTTTGAATTAGCATGCCACAGAACCTAAAGCACAGGGTTTACACCACAGAGTTGGCATTAACATTGGTGCTGACAGGGAAATGAGCATGCATGCGGTCAGACACTGAATCACGCAATGTTAATCTAGTTTCTGTATAGGTGAAGATTTTTCCAACAGACATAATTAAAAAATAATCTCACATAATAATTTTTGTTGCATAGAATTGTGCTAATGTGGAAGAAAATATTCAGCAGTTCGTGGTGGAAAATATTAGCTCCCGGAATGGAGGTGGTTGCGGTGAGTCTTGTATATCATTAAATCATGTATACACTTAGAAACTCCATGTTGAATATACAAATTTTATTTAATAATAATATAGATTTAATAATATATAGATTTTACTTAATTTTATACATGCACATAATCAGTTTTCTACTCCCTGATGATGTATACTCAGTAAGGAGACTTCTCCAAAAATTCTGGGCCAACAATACTGTATACTGTTTGGGTACTGGTATTTCCCACAAGAACCAAGAGGCTATGCATTATACAAATATACAGAAAGGCACAGCAGAGAACTAGGATGCAAAAAGTGTTCTCCAAGTCTTTTGTATAAAGTTTTTTATATCTTCTGCTTTGCTTGCTTTTGGTCATTTTGAGGAAGGCTTGAAGTATAATGTATAAACAAGTTCAGGGCTAATATACGGGGCGGGGGGGAAATTAGAAATACTATATTGTGGGAGAACCTTGATATCTTTTACTAAATAGTTCTTTATTAAAAAATCTTTTTTGATTTCTAGTCAAACTTTTTAGGTTAGCTGTGACGCGTTAGAAGGGAGGCAGCTTTGTGTGTGTATCACAGTGTACCAGGAGTAAGATGTGCTTCTACTGCATGTGCTGTTTCCTCATTAAAACAAGTGAGGAAGAATTTGCTCAGTCAATCCATGATTTCATACCATGTTTGTTTGCTGACCCTGAGGCTCGTCAGGTATGCTCACTTTTTGCAGTATTATCAAAAGGGAAAGGACAGTGGGTTTTGCCCTCTGGGAGGTATCTCTCGAGATGATTGTGCTCTGAATTAAAAAACTGATTTGCATAATTGTCTGAGTGCTTAAAGTCATCCGCTGAGGACAATAATATGTACTTGGTTAGATTTACTTGACATGAGCTTTTGATTTAGATGCCCCAGGAGGACAGGTCTGAAGTGGTACTCGCCATGAAGGTTGTGTCACTGCTTAGCAGTGGGGCTGGCTCCTCTGCCCGGGGAATTGCTCCCTGTCTGCAGGCAGCCTGCTCTTCCTTAATTAAATGATCCACCTAACACATGTTGTCCTTTGGTACTGGGAGCTCCTCACAGCCTGAGAAGCTCATAAAACAGTTACGAGAGCTTTGTATTCTTGGAGCAGCTGAAATGCTAGATAATGACTTCAGAAGTAATGGTTTTATGCACTGGAGATAAACACGCAGCTGCCACTTCATTGTGGTTACTGTACTTCACGGAAAGGTTTCATTTTCTAACCCGAATCCCACGCTTCAGTCTGCACCCTGTGTGTCCCTTACAGGTTACCCCTGCCCGCGGACCAAACCCTGCCCTGCGGGGTGGACGGGCAGCATGTCCGAGGGGAGGATTTGGCTGCCCAAAGGTGGGCAGCGGTGCCAGGACGGATGCCCTCTGGGTATCTAAGACAGGTCTGGTGGGTACGATGTGGACCTACTGGAAGTCTGCTCCCGCCCGGAGGCTGAGGTGTCTCCAATGGCATGAAAGTGTCCAGGAAACGTAATAATTCTCCTCATTTCCAGCAGTTAAAATGACCTTATCTGAAAGTAGCCCAATCCTCCTCCATATGGAGAAGAACCACTCCAGACAGGCTGTTGGCCCTGCATGACAGGAACAGTTGCAGTTTATGTTAATTTAAACTGACCCTGGGGGTCGGGACTCCTCATTAAAGCTCTGAGCAGCGCGTTTGTGTGGGTGAGAGGAGAGCCAGAAAGACAGTGTGGTTCATGTCAGCTTGATCTTCCTATTGCTCAAGAGGAAAATTGCTTAGAAAAAAAAAAAAAAATCCTCTCTGACCCTAAACTAGAGCATTATCAGTGAGTTTAGAAAGATGCTTGCTCACGGGGGGGGTCCCTGGGAGAAGCCACTAGGAGCATTTTAACTCCGTGCATGGGAACAAGCATAAGAATAATTGATGTTAAGGAAAAAAAAGTCCTACCCACAGTTCACTTAAATTCACTGCAGCTTTAATTCTGCAACTGGCGGAGCTCGGCTTCCCCCTCCTGGGGACAGGGCGAATGGGCAGGAGCAGGCAGAGGCTTTTCCTCCTCCCTTTGCTCCACTTTGAAACTTTTTTAACTACTGACTGTGGACACCTCTGGCTTTATACTCCTAAGGTGCTTGTGAAGGGTAAGATGATTTGGAAAAGCAAGCCTGTTCCAGTAGGATGAAATCTGCTATAGTAATGTTTTTATCTCTGTTAAAAATAATAATTAGCATCTAGTCATGAAAAAAACACAATTAATGTTTTGAATTGATCGCTGGGGATAATCTTCATTGTTCTGGTGCTGGAAATAGAAGCCCTGTGTGCACCTAACACAGATGTTATATTCTGGGTCACAAGAAAATACCTTTTCCTTCATTAACTTGAAAAACTCTCTCTAACGGATTGCAAACCAGGTGATTGAAAGTTCAAGGCTAATCAATCTTGATTCCCTTTGTAGAAGAAAGAGTGCAAGATCTGTTTTGAAGACAAAGGCATGTCTTATTATAAAGATACGGACAAAGGAAGACTGTGGGATTGACTTGGTTCAGTAATAACATCACCCCTTTCAGTTAATCTATCAAAAGACAACAGAGCTTTCTTACAGACGCCCGAGCATAGCAGCACTTTAGCTGTCCATGCTATTTCGTATTTCTCTTTAGTAGCCTGTGCGTGCTTAAGAACAGATACATAAGACATAGCCAGTTGCTCATAGCTTTAACTCTCATGGAAGTGTCCAACCCCTTGAAGCAGTAGCACCTGTTTGTATGAAACGCCATAGTTTGTGTTGTACAGGTCCGTGTCCGTGAATGGCTGAACTTAATTCTTTTCTTCTCCTCCTTTTACAATCAAACCCCCAAAAATGGCCTCTTTCTCTCAGATTTTTTTTTTTTTAACTGAAAATGCTGGTACATATCTTACCTTTGATAAATTGCATAACTTGAAATGAACACAAGTTCAGAAAAATTAGAAAAGAAAATACTATTTATTTATGCAAAATTCGGTGTGTGGTAGGCCTGGAGGCACAAGGAAGTTTGCACTTTCATTAATGGCAGCAATGCTACGTATGTCCATAAATCTACTTACACGTTTCATCTTATTTCCTAAGATAGCTTCCAGAAAAGTAAGAAAAAGAGCTCTGGCTGGCTTATATCAGCATTGAGCTAGGGCCTAAACATATTGAGAAAAAACACTATTTCTTTGGGGTTCAGGAGGCAGGAAACTTGTGTTTTGTTTTGTTTTGTTTTGTTTTGTTTTGGTTTGGTTTGGTTTGGTTTGGTTTGGTTTGGTTTGGTTTGGTTTGGTTTTAAAAGAAACTGATTTCATCAAGGCTGCAGCCCATATAAGGCATCTGGGGACATTAATGGTCCTGAAAATCAGGCAGTTTGCCTACAGGGGAGAAGGAAAAAACATTCAGCAGTTTTTGCTGGACATTCACAGGACATTAGGTTGTTCTTCATGTTCATGTCCACAGCCTTTCGCTGGATTGGATCTCCCCTCCTGTAGAAGGGCAGCATGTGCTAAGGAAAGGTTTTTAACTTGGGGCGTTGCTGTGCTTGGCAAATGGCAGTATGGTACACAGTGCCAGCTCCCCCAGTAGTAAGGAATCGAAGGTTTGCCACTGGTTTTGGCATGTACAAATGTTGCCTTAGACAACAGGATTTCCTGGGGCCCAGAAGCGTCTTCTTTCTTCTCATCTTTTAACCATCTTCAAATAATTTCTGTTATTTTAATATCTAACTTAAAACTGGTGTCCCTGATAGAAAAGTGAAGGAGGGAGCATCTACAGCATCAATGCTGTAAATGTTGGCCTGACACTTATTTGTAGAATTCCATTTTACTGAGAAATAGAATTGGAGTTTTAAAGTCACGTCTTCTTCCCTAGTTCTTGCCTAACTGCTGTCCCACAGGTAATTTGTCCTAATATATTTGCTGAATACCAGGTACTTAAAAATATGTATGTGCACAAACCCAAATTAAAAGTTTAATCAAAAAAGTAGAAAATTGGCCATGTATTAGGCAGGTCATTGCAACATTTTTAAACACAAAATGTTTGTCTCTCATCTGGATTTGTGTAGCTTTCTCTGAGCCATGCATTTGTTTGTGCTTTTCCTAGGTAAGCTAAGAGATATGAAGAGTCAGAAATCTCTCTCTCATATGTTCCGAGTGGAATTACCTCATGGCTTTTTTTTTCAGGCTTTCTTAATGAAAAATAGTTGGTACTTTACAATTTTCTTAGTGGTCTGCTGAGTGCTAGTAAAAGCAGGCTGGTTCGTCTCCCAAGCCATGCCAGCCACTCGTGATACACAGGGAACAAATATAAGGCCTGCATTTAATAAGGGATGCAGGATACGAGCCTGGAAATTGCCAGACTAGATGCAGATTTCAATGAAAATGCAAAGAAGTTAATTGTGCCTTATGGCTATATCTAGTCCAAATTTCTGTTTCTTCCTGTGGTTCCTTCCTATTTAGATATCCAGTTTTTGCACACGTAGACCAAAAACCTGAGAAGATCATAGTTCCCCAGCTAGTAGCTGTTACTAGTGCATGTTCATCATGTTTGCTAGAAAAGAAAATCCGAGGCAGGGATGTACTTCAGTGTCTTAGAAGATGTATTTCTAAAACTGGATTTGCTGGAACATTAGAAAGGCTCTAACATTAGAAATGCTCAGGGTTACAGAAAAGTATCTGGTGAAAGTACTTGTTATTATTAGGCAGTGCAAATTGTTGACTAATACAAACCGTACTAAATAGTCAGTTATGGAAATACCTACTTCTAGATGTGTGAGCTTTAGCTCTGCTCCCAAGACCTTCATTTTCTAATGTTACCTGCTATTGCCCAGTCCGACATCCAGATCTGCATGATTTGTTTTTAAGAGCAGGATCTTCAACTTGCAGCTTTGGTTTGAACGCCTCCACATTAAATGTTTTTCGTCAGACAGATTTCCCCTTGGCTTCAGATCACTTCTGTATACCAACACCACGTATTTTAAGGACCAGGCATGCTCATGGGTGCCCCTAAAAAGGAGCCACAGACAGCAGTAATAGATCACATCGATCTCCATCCTTCTCCAGAGTGCCTATTCTGAAGATGCCGGCTAACACCTGCATTGCTGATGGATTTCACAAAGTGTTGCATTTCCTCATTAGGTGCTGGCAATGGCATCTGATTGTTTTCAACAAGAGATTTCCAGATTGCATAAGCTCTGAGGAACTGACAGCGTGGATCAGGTTTAAAACTGATGAATCAAGTGTGAAAGTATCAGTGAGTCTAACTGTTATGACAGCTGCTTTTTCTTATCGTACTTTTCCTACTCTTTAATAATCCCCTATTTTTAGTTCCTTTTTCAAATGACGGAACTAAAATGAAGAATAACACTAGTGGGAGCCCTCGTCTGACTCCAGCACTAACACAGCCCTGTGTGCTCCCTGCAGGGTGGGACTATCCATGACATTTAACTTTCCCTCTTTCATTACCCCAGTTTTTAACCCCCACTGTAAGACTACAGTAGACACTGAGATTCACGGGTCCTTTTTCCAGAGCAAACAGGAAACTATTTCCTCCACTATGCAACCATAGCCAAAGAGTTTCAATCTATTTGCAGGACAGCTCACTGGACCTATGCTTCCATTTTAAGGGGTTGCGGCAGGCATCTCCGAGGACTATTCAGGCTGCCAAGACAGACCTCAGCCAGACCCCACTCTGCCTACACCATGCAATAGGACCTGATTTTCCTTTCCATTCCAATGTGCCCTTGTGGCCAAGAAGGTCAATGGCATCCTGGGGTGCATCAAGAAGAGTGTGGCAAGCAGGTCGCGGGAGGTTATCCTCCCCCTCTACTCTGCCCTGCTGAGGCCGCACCTAGAGTACTGTGTCCAGTTCTGGGCTCCCCAGAACAAGAAGGACAGGGAACTGCTGGAGAGGGTACAGCAGAGGGCGACACAGATGATTAGGGGGCTGGAACATCTTTCTTCTGAGGAAAGGCTGCGGGAACTGGGTCTTTTTAGTCTGGAGAAGAGAAGGCTGAGGGGAGATCTCATCAATGCTTATAAATACTTAAAGGGAGGGTGCTGGGAGGATGGCACGAGTCTTTTTTCAGTGGTGCCCAGTGATAGGACAAGAGGTAACAAGCACAAACTTGAACATAGGAAGTTCCATGTAGACATGAGGAGGAACTTGTTACTTTGAGGGTGGCAGAGCACTGGAATAGGCTGCCCAGAGAGGTGGTGGAGTCTCCGACTCCGGAGACATTCCAAACCTGCCTGGATGCCATCCTGTGCAACCTGCTGTAGGTGACCCTGTTCTGGCAGGGGGGGTTGGACTAGATGATCTCCAGAGGTCCCTTCCCTGTGATTCTATGATTTGCACTTTCCCAAAAGCTTTCCACTTTCCAAAAGGCTTTGGAAAGCCCCCATTTCTTTTGTCAACCTGAGTCAGAGAGGTGATGCTCTGTCTCCGCCAGCTCCTCCCTGCTGTTTGCAGAAGTAGGACAGTGCCTTGTGATGCAGAGTTGCAGGCTTCTTGTGCCACGGGCTGTGCTGGAAGTGAAAGGGGGGCTCCCAAGTGGATTTGTAGATTTGTTCCTAGTGGGCAAAGGCTTTCCCCAGGTGGTACCAACAGAGATGTGGGAGAGACAGGGGAGAGAGATTTGTTATTTATTTACAAGGTAAGTTTTCCCTCTTGGAGATGTTCCCACTTTACATCAGGGGTGTGCAAGCAGACATACCATGTAGTATAAGGGTAAATGAAGATTACACACCTTATCATTACATGAAATGGTCAAAAACATTTTCAAATGTCCCTAAATTTTTTAAAATTTAGCTGATATTCATTGATCTATTTGTATGCTCATAAACATGAAGAGCAACATGCATTTTATTAGTCATCTGGTAATATTCTATGGAAATAGAGCTATTGGAATTTGTGTATTGCCAGATGCTTAAGTTTCTAGTGGTAAATGCAAAGGGGGTTTAGCTCCTAAAAGAGATAGATTGTTGGTGATCTGTGGAAAACAATAGATTTCTTTAAGCTAATTGAGTTATCAAGAAATGCCTATGCTAAGTTTATTGTAAATTTTTGCCTTATTAGAAGGTCTGTATTCATGTCAAAAATTAATGCTGAATATTTAATTTGACGTCTTTTGCTTAGGATAGCAAACAGTTACAGTTTCAATCATCAAGGCTGCACTCAATCAAAACATCTGTGAACTTGAGTGTATTAATTAACTGTTTTCCTAGTTTAGGGAGTTTTTTGGCACATATTTTCTGCCTGAATGGCAAGTCATCTTCCCATGCAATATCAGATAAAGTTGGTTCAACAATCCTGTCACTTATTTTCCACAGAATTGCTCTCTTTTGCCTTTGTGGTGTGTTTTGCTCCTCGGTCCCTTCATACAAGTTTGTGACACCGCTAGTCGATACAAAATCAATTATGGTTTGATATGATATGGTTGCAGGTTTTTTGACATTGTCTGGTTTGAAAAAGCTTATCTATGGCTGTCTTCACAGCTTATTATAAAATTCTCCTTCAGAACCATCACAAAATTCTCATAATGAATGAGAAATATAGTTGTTTGTCACTATTTCCTCTCCAAAACCCAAACATTATTCTCATTTATCAACTAAACCTTAATTAAATAAACCTCACATAAACCTATCTCAGCAAGGCTCTTGTGAAACTTATTTTATGTTTTGAGTCCCTTAGCTGAAATGTGGTCTGCAGCTGCAAAACACTCCCCTTGTTTTATTGAGCAAACTTTCTAAATCCGCTGCCTGCTGCTTGCACTTCAGGGTTTTTCTTTTTGGTGTGGTAAGAAGAGGAATTAAACCCATCATATTCTGTATAATGTCCTAGAAAAAGTGTTAGTTTTTGTGCTGGAGGGATCTGTTGTACTAATATAAGCTGTTGGCAATGATGTCACGGAGGACTGAAAATAAGACTAAAGGTAGAATGTCCTACTGGAATTAAAGAATACTTTCCTGCTATAGATGAAGAAATTAAAGACTATTAATGAGGGGGAAATGTACATATTGAGACCCTGAGGCTGATCTATGATCCGAACAAACGCTCACATCCAAGAAACTGAACAATAAAGTAAATGGCAACTTATTGCATCAGTTTCACCTAAGATAATATCTAACATATACTACATTACAACATCACCTATTGTCTCTAGCCCCAATTCCGAGAGAAAAAAATATAGACAATTAACTGCAGTGGAGGTGATGGAAATACTAATCCAGGAACAGTGTCAAATGATGTACCGTATATTTTCTTCATCAAGGTAATGGAACGTTCGGGATTGACAAAGGTATTTAGCAAGATGACCTTTCAGATTGTGTGCAAATCTTAATGAAATTGGTGGGAAACTAGTTCTCCACCAGGAGGAAAAAACCTCATTATAATTTTGGACCTTTCACTTTGAAACAGATAGATAGAAATATTTTACAGGCAAGAGTCAAAAAAAATCTTAGTGAAAACAGACCTGGCTTACAGTTCACAGTCCTTTATTGATTTAAGCTCCCACTAAAATCAAGCAGGGCATCAGAGAAAAGTTTAATGACGAGGGAGAGATCATATGAACTAATGAGTGCTAAACCAACAAATGAATTGTTCTATTGGTACAGCAAATAAATGTGTGTTCTGCTGGAATGAGTGAGGCATGTGGTTGTTCTCGGCTCCTCTTGTATTGATCATAAATCAATAAAGAGAGAAGTTACAAGTATTTAATGTGAATAGGAACTAAGATGAAAGTGAAACAGTGCTAGTAAACTCTTCTGTCAAAATCAGACTTGGTACCTACATGAAAAAGAAAAATAAATTAATTCTGACTTGAAATACATCTTGAAATTGGGGTTTGTGCTTTGATATGACATAGCATGGAGTCAGGGATAAGCAGCAGAGTTCAGGCCCATATTAGAACTTCCCCAAAATCTTTGGGAGCTAAAGTGGAGATCCCTTCTACAGTTAGAAGACATTGTTGAGACAGCGTATGACCCACCACCGAATGAATGATGGACAGAACACGTTTGCACTGCAACTGGGAGGTCTGATTGCAAGAGGAGAATGCATTTGCACGCTACATTGAATGGGCTTGCTAACTAATTCGTAGTAAGCAGGTCTTTCTGTTGCAGAGCTGTCATGCTCAGCCAGCCACAACCTCACTCCCTGTCCTCCCCGCTTGTATCCCACCTGTCTGCCATGGCCTCTTTCCTGCTCTGAGACCCAGCGTGAGATGCAGGTGGTCAGCCTACCCGGAGCCCAGAGGGCATCAGTCATGCTGCCATCTGAGGCGTGCCACGTGCTCAAAGAATCCCCTCTGAATGGTGCCCACTTTGCAGCTGCCACCTGCCACGGCAGCCCTTTCTCTGCCTGGAGCTAAATGCTGGGGCGAGAGAAGGAGTTAGGCCTGAATATTCTCATTGTGAAACTAGTTGCCGAAGAAAAAAATTTGATATAAAATAGCTGGCTAGTCACCAGCTATTAAAATGTGCCGGGAGAAATCCATTCATGCAGGTGAACAGCTTCATAATGTATGTCCTGAAAGCTGGTCTAGCCCATGTCTCAAAATGGACAGGAAAAGGATGGGCCCTTTGATTAGCGAGGGAAAGATGTTGCCCACTTCCTCACATATGTACACAGACTAGCTTAAAAAGATCTAGTGCTGATGAAATCTACTGAGTTGGCAGTTGGTGAGACTGAAATCCCGCTCCTCTGCATGGTCAGGGATGGTCTGAGCTTATCCAAACCAACAGAAGAGTGTCCAGCTCATACTCTAATGAAGTCTTTGATGTCCAGGGGTGTTAATTAGGGTTCGTGGTATGGTGTCATGAGTTACTGGTTTCCAATTGTTCCCAGATTGCACCCATCTGACATATTGCATTCCCCTTCACTTTCCCATCCTTCTGCCCTTCCTTCACCCCTCTTCTCAGACACCCTCGGAGCGGCTCTGCCTTGGGTACCAGCAGCTCAGACCTTCCTCGGTCTTCTCGCTCATGACAGTTCTGTCTGTTCCTGCTGCTGCAGCCCAGCAGTGCTGCCTCTGGTCCCTGGGGCTCTGCACTGCCCTTCCTTACCCTCTGCTGCTGATACATCTCCCCACTGCCAGCTGGGACGCCTTGTCATGGACCAAAAACCTGAGCTAGTCCAGGAAACTCAGGTCTTCTAAGTCCTCAGAGAGGCACCTAATGATTAAATATGTAATTAAAGCTGACATGGTTCCTAAGTCAAAGAGAGAAGCACATACTGCATATTTTATTGAGGGAAGACCTTATTGCTCTCTACAACTACCTGAAAGGAGGTTGTAGTGAGATGGGAGCTGGTCTCTTCTCCCAAATAACTAGCGATAGGACAAGAGGAAACAGGTTCAAGTTGCACCAGGGGAGGTTTAGACTGGACATTAGGGAAAAATTTTTCACTGAAAGAGTTATCAAACATTGGAAGAGGCTGCCCAGGGAGGTGGTTGAGTCACCATCCCTAGATGTGTTTAAAAGTCGTGTAGATGTGGTGCTTAGAGACATGGTTTAGTGGCAGACCCGGTAGAGTAGGGTCAATGGTTGGACTAGATGATCTTAAAGGTCTTCTCCAACCTAAACAATCTATGATTCTATGTTGTAGGGAGATTTGACTCCTAGTTTAGCAAACATGTTATGAAATAAACTTCTGTAGATAAATAAACATAGAAATATACACCAAATATCTACATTTTAGCTATGGGTGGGTTGGGTTTTTTCCTGCGTTGGATCAGTAAGTCTTGCCTAGGATGACCAGAGCACATCGACTAGCCCTGACATGTTCCTGTCATGCATCTTGGTGCAGCTTGTGGTGGGGATCCCTCCCCTACTCTGAGTAAGGAGATTGCCTTGCCTGTTTGGGGGCTTCAGGACCCAGGGGCTGGTAGGTGGTAGGTCAGAGGTAGTGTGCTGGGCCCTGGTTCCCCTCTACTTGGTGCCAGAAAGCCAGAGAAAAGCTTTTGTGTAGACAAAACCACAGAAAAATCAGAGTCCTAAAGATTTTCAGGCTACTGGAACAGCCCTTCTGCTCTGGGAGAACAGAAAAAAGTTGTTTTAACAGAAAACTTTTAACAGAAAAAAAAAAAAGTTAGTTATTCCTGCTGTGCAAGGTAAGAGTAGAAGGTAAAAGCTCATGTAGCAGCTTATGAAGCTTCATAGGTAGAGGTTTGTGAAGACAGAAGATAAAAGAAATTATTATTGTTGTTAAGTAGAAGCACTTCCGTTCTGTAAGGGGAGCATCTAGAGCTGTGGCCCACATTTTAATCCACAGACATTTTTCATAGCAATCCTGATCATGTAAAATTCATGCTATACTTACTAGATTAATATACCAGTAATTCTCTTACTTGCTATAAGTGAAATTAAATATCTTGGTTTGGTTTATTGCCAGGTTCTTCTGCTAGTGGTCCCACTCCTGCTTTCCAGTGTTGCAATCTCATTGTAGGTTGTGCTCTGTGCTTCTGCAGCTGTGTGACAGCACCCATACATGCTGAAACCCTGCTGTGAGGAGGAGTCCTACTCTGGAAACCGTTAAATAGAGAATATATAAAAAAAAAAAAATCAAGTGTAAGATTTATTCAGTCAGTACTATTTTATGCTGCCAAGCAAAAGGAAAAGAGGAGCCACTGGAATCACGTATCTAGATTTTTCATCATTTCTGACAACACTGGTAATGTCTTTGGTTTCATAGGTGACTGTCTTGAACAGTTCTTGCCTTCAAGGCAAATCTATGAAATATCAAGAAGGAACGACATATTGATGGGTAACATGGAGATCACCGTATGATTACTGGCACTTGTGCTCTTGCAACAAAGCAGTGCTATTATAATGAAAGCAGCATCACCTGAAAACAGATGAGTTAGGGAGGAAATTGCGCTTTTATTGTGCTGTGTTCTGCCTCTGAAGGAAGGAATATGTTATTATATTACTGTGATATCTTTACCGAAGGTATTTTCTAGTTGGTGTTTGTCAAATTTAGATTCATAAAAGCTGATTTTTATTTTAAACCTGCCTGCCTTCATAGCACCATCTGCTGGTACTTCACGGGTCCTGTAGGCTGCTGCTGGAGAGCTGTATTCACGCGTACACCTGCATTTTCCAGGGGAGTGTAAACGTCTGCTGGTTTTCATTGCATCTTGGCTGCGTTATGGAGCTGTAATAGCATTTCTTTAGCTAAACTTCTGTTTAGCATTCATTTATCCTGACGGAGTCTGTTTTCTGAAGGTAATCCTTATTCATATTGCGAAAGCCATTAAAAGGAACAGCACGTTTGCATTATGGGGACTCGTGTGGGCTTGGCCCCTTAAGTTTCTTGTAAGCTCATCCGTAGCTTTGGAGCTCTGCAGAGAAAGAGGCTGTGCTTTACCAAATCTGAACAAAACGTGTTAAACAGGTTTTGTGTTGAACTTGTCAGGTTTTCAATTATGGTTTTTGTTTAAAATTTTATTGCATCTCTTCCCTGCTCAAATGCGATTTATTTCTTTCTCAAACACGAATGAATTAGCCACATTTGAGGGAAATCAGTGATAACAACTGTTGAAATTTTTTTAATGTATATGTAGGAGATAATTTTAGGTCTGAACTGTGTTGAGGGTGTCAAAGAATATTTTTATGATTTTATTTGTGGGTTCTAGCCTTGGACCTGTAGATGGGCTGTGAAGGTCCAGTGACCTTTTCTCAGTAAAGTTTATCTTTAGCTTTTAAACTATAGCACAGTTTTGAATAGCCTGTGTCTCCAAAAAACCAAACAACTCTCCTATTTCCATGCACAAACTTATCTAAATGCTTTAAAGGATTTAATACTCATATTTTAATCTTGTTGACAACTTAGTCATTTCTAGGAAAAAAGCCTAACTGAGCTCTATCTAAGATACAAAGACATCAAAATGTCTCCTAAAAATATATACAAAGCAGTTAGTGTTCTTTCCAGCCTTTAAATGTGCCTTTAAATGTGCCTGAAGATTTAACACTGCATTAAGGAAATGAAGTACAATTAGAGTGTAGGCTTATGTGGAGCTAGGAAATAGCGAGCTTTCTCAAATAGCCATTACTGTAAGCAAAATATTAATTCTTTGCCAAAGGTGGTGATGGAGAAAATTTTGGTTACTGGTGTCTGAACAAGCAGGGTCTCCTAGCCAGTGGTACACTGGAGCCCCATGTCCTGGTACGCTTGCTCTTCTACTCCCTGCCCAAACATCCCCATGTGGGGCTAGTAAACCTGAGGGGTCCTGTTTCCCATGGCACTCCTTCGCTAATGCAGCCTTGCAGTTGTGTGACTGCGCTGTTTTGTACTGAGCCACAAGAATGGACTTAACTTGGCGTGTTTGTGTGGAGGTTTGAGCCAGGTTGGTCTGGGCTTCCAGGGATATCCTATGGGACTGGATTGTTCTCACAGTCCAGGTGTCCTAAGAGACTTCACTAAGCCTACATAGTAAGATTTGAGATCTTGCACCTGAAGGAAGCTTTATCAACTGTAGGCATCTAAAGCAAGAAAGAAGAAGAGGGAATTTGTAGGCTGAAACAGAGAACCTGTTGGGAGGATGACTATGGAAGGTCAGCTTGTGAATCCACGTAAAATGCTTCTATTGACTCTGCTGTAGTTTTGACAGCTGCATGTTAGATTGTGCATATTTATTTTACAACATTGCTGCGAGGTGGTGTTATTATTTTAAGGATGGGATCTCTCTGTTTCAAGGACAGGGGTGCTTGTTCACGATCAGGTAGGATACCTGAGATGTAGAAGAGAATTGAACTGGCATCATTTACAATTCAGTTGCCCAGTAAATCCTTTGCTGTAACCTCCTCTTACTACAGAAAGTTTGGTGGACCACTTCAGCTGAGTGAAGTACAGCTGAGCTTCTTGAATACAGCAATGATGTACTGCATTTTTGCAAAAGAAGTCAGCTCCAATTTAGGCACCAGAATAAGTGTTTTTTTGAAATCTGTTCCCAAATGTCAGTCCCAACAGTGAATTTGGAGGGCTTGAGGTTAAACACAAGTACATTGCTTGGCTTTCATTCGCTGTCAAATTTTGTATATGTAGGTGGCAAGCTCAAACAGCACCTGCCAACTACTTAGTGGTTATTGGCTTAGGATAGAGCTGTTAGTCTTGTCCTTCATTTACGTTTAGTTCTGAGGCATCAACTTTGTGTATTATTTTGTATCAGCTTTCAGAATTATATGAAAAATGATGAAATTTAAGTTTCAACAAAGTACACAGTATCAAAGCAGAAGTTCTAATTTAAAATTACTTTGTAATCAACAAAGAAACATTACATCTGAAATCAGTTACCAATGCACAGCTCGGTGGCAAAACTATATTTAAAATATGCAGTATATCAGCCGTTGAACATACAGGAGAATTTAAAGAATCATGTTAATATTTTTCAGACTGACTTCTAAAACAAGAGCATCTGGATTGTACCCACAAGATATTTATTGAGACCTGTTGTTTGTGTCCTGAACTCTCATCAGAACATACAGTCCCATATGCTTCAAGTGGGATAAGCACAGAAGCCTACTATTATAATATGTTTTATGTGATCTTGTTTGAGCGTGTGTTTTAGCTGATAGCTGTAAAAAGGACTCCATTACCTGGTAAACACACTTTCCATGTTCTTGCAACTTTTGATATCACATGCAAAGTCAGTTTATAATTCCTATATAGCTTTATTTACATGAGTTCTGACCAATGGGTCCCTTTCCTCAGCCCTTTTTAGTAATCTGTATTTTGCAGTCACCTACTGCAAAGTCATTGCTGTCTCCAGCTTTGTTTTGAACATCGTGTGTCATCTCTATCAAGTGCTGACAATGACCCGCCTTCTTTCTTCTTATTGATGTGTTTGTATAAAAGATATTTGAGCAATGATATGTTTTGGGAGGTTGGTTTCAATATATGTTACACAAGTAATGCAACTCTTCCTAACCTATCTTTCCTGCCAGAAGATGTTTGCTTTGTGTGAACGGGTTTGTTTACTGTCAAGGTGATGGCAAGCTTTGCTGAATCTTTTATGTGTGAATTTGCATTTTGAAAACATCTTTACACAATAATGATCAAAACTGTCGCAGACAGAGTTTTACACCAGGGAACATCTTAAGGTGTTTTCGTTTTTAAATCAAGTGTCAGATTTGAGAATTATTGGAAAGATCCATTTAAAGTAAGAATGGAGGATTGAAGGGAATCCTTTATGCCACATTAAAGAACCTTTTCTGGAAAAGTTCTTCCAACAGAAGAGGCTTGCCACACAAATCGGTTCCCAGCTCTGGGAGCTGGATGAATTGTCCTGAGGCTTAGGTTGACTTGAACTAGCTGAGTAGAAAACAAAAATCACCTCGGAGCCAAATCAGGGTGAGACGTAGCTGTGAGGCTGGCCCACTATTATTTCATTTCTCTGTATCTATCTCCAAGTGTAATTCATTCCGTGTACTTCACATATTGATACGACAGATTTTTCAACTGCCCCTTTCACAAGGGATTGGTGGAAATTGACAGGAAGGTGTATTGGATCACTCGGTGCCAAGTGGACAATTTGAGATGGAGGGGTTGCCAAGACCCTGCCGTGCACTCCTGCCCTGACCTGCATGGGCTTGTCTGCAGGCTGGGAGCAACGGAGGAGAAGAGTCTCCCCATCAGCATGTTGTATCCAGGATCTCCCTGGCACAGGACAGTGCAGACAGGGCGAGGTCTGAGGCAAGAAGTTCTACTGGAACCAGACAGATACCATATGCCCTTCTTCATTTCTGTACTTTCATAAACTGTGCCCAAAAAGTTGGTTTGCCAAAATGAAGGCAGAGGTTCTGCCAGAGTAGCTCTGGATTAGGGAGAGAGGGTTGATAGCTGTATCTCCTTGCTGATGCTCTTTTGCTGCCTGGTAACCTATCTTCTAGCAGCTCGCTCACTTCTGCATTGCCAGGTATCTTCCTCTGGCAGAAGTCTTTTCATTTTTAATTCTGTATGGGAAACAGCCTCATCTATGGTAGTTCTGAAGGAACATTGTCATGTCATAAGGTGCAGTTCTGGTTTTTGAACCAAAGCCTAGTGCTCCAAGTACATAAACACACCCACCCACCATTTTACATGTGTGAACAGCATCATGCTTGTTAAATATGAGTATTTCCAGGACTGATGCCCAGTTCTGCAGATACAGCATTCTAAGATTATCCATTTGCTGTCTTTCTATCAAATATATTCATTGCAGGGATAGAAAGATTTCTTTTTACTAGCTGCCAACCATGGAAACTCTGAAAGTTGAACTGTATTCTTTCTGTCTTATGAATCATCACCCCTAACCTTGACTCAGCGATCACAGGGGAACACTTAGGCCATGGTTAACATATATTCTTCTGATCAAAAAGATTGTGTAGTATGGTGTTACATTACTCATTATTTCTTTAATAATGCCTATATAGAATCCCACTCATGATCTTTCAGCTATGTTAGTTCAATGGAGCTAAAGGAATGAAACAGTGGAAAATTATTTTTAGTCCTTTGAGACAGATAGATCTGACATTAAGTATGTTATGAATGCAGCAGAGATATCACTTTGCTGGCTATAATTAACTGAAAATCAAAATAATATATTGCTTCAAGGTGGCAGCTTTTAGTAACTCTGAGATACAACACTCTGGCTAGAGGAGACCATGTAGGTGAGTGTGTGCTGAATGTGAGAAGAATACTTCAGGAGATGGTGGTGTTCATTATTAATATAGCTTTTGGATATACTGTGATTATTTATAACTATAAGAAGAAAAGTGTTTTGCATCAAAGGCAATTATGCCAGTTAACAGCATGTTCAGGCTAAGATAATTGACTGAACAATCTTTTAATACTTTGCCCCTTTCAAACCTGTTGCTTGGATACCACTTTCTCTGAACTATTATGTACCTTGCTGAAAATTAAATAGTAAAGAAAAGGTTTTAGCAGCTCTTTCCTTTGTCTTTTACATAAAATCCGTATTAAAAAAAATAATTTCAGAAGTGAAGTTAAAGAATTATGGCTTTCTCACAGCAAAATACTGACAGGAACAGCTGGAAAATGCAACTCATACACAATTTCAATTTAAGCCCTTGTTTTCTAGATATATGATTTTTCTTGCATGCAAGCTTTTCCTTCCTCTTGCAAGGGAATTTGACTTTGAGATGCAATGAACAGATTCTCAAATTGTGGACATCCTGAAGTAACAGGATAATGCGTCCAGGTAAGTCTCTTACTAGTGAGAATGGTTTGTTCCCTGCTCAGTTTTACTCACTCACTAAAATATGTAATCTGAAAGGGTCAGGTAGTGTTTGTGATTTGAGGATTTTGTATAATGAAATGCTTTTTGATGTCCATCTAAATGCCAGGTATTCTGTTGAATTATATCATGCCATGAATTGCTGTGGTTTCTTTAAGCTATGAGCTGCTACTTTATGTATACACAAAAGCCTCTCAGAAACGCCAGAGGTGCCTTACTGCGGGGGTTCAGATTTGCCTACAGGACTCATTTCACATTTCACCGTTGCAGCAGGTTTGGGAAACCTCCGGCTTTATCTACCTTGCTTCACTTCACTCTGATACAAGTGACAGGAAGGGCTGGGGATGAATGGTCTGGTTGGCTCAGCAGCCAGTGTCTTTAGGATCACCTTTTTCTGGGATCATCTTACCAATTAAGGCTAGGGCTTAAGTTATGTGACATTGCTATCTGAAAACTGAAGGCTTTCCAGTGAAGGTGCAACCTCTGATCAGGAAAATGTGAACAGCATCGTAGTCTGGAGAAGAGAAGACTGAGGGAGGATCTCATCAGTGCTTATAAATAGTTAAAGGGAGGGTGCCAGGAGGATGGCACCAGTCTTTTTTCAGTGGTGCCCAGTGATAGGACAAGAGGTAATGGGCACAAACTTGAACATAGGAAGTTCCACGTAGACATGAGGAGGAACTTGTTACTTTGAGGGTGGCAGAGCACTGGAATAGGCTGCCCAGAGAGGTGGTGGAGTCTCTGACCCTGGAGGCATTCCAAACCTACCAGGACGCCGTCCTGTGCAACCTGCTGTAGGTGACTCTGCTCTGGCAGGGGGTTGGACTAGATGATCTCCAGAGGTCCCTTCCAACCCCAGTGATTCTGTGATTCTCTGTGATTCTGTGAAATCACCGGTTTACAGGGAAGATGATGACTCTAACCCAGGCATAATGCTTTGACCTAGATTAAGCAAAAAGGTATTTATTAGGGATTTGTCCCAATGAGGATGACTTTTGCTGCCTGGTGGAAGGCAAGGAAAATCTCCTGCCTGTTCCCAGTGACCCCTGTGCCTGGGGAGGGTTATCCTGCCCCAGGCCATAGACACAATGTTCCTCCCTGTGAGGTGCAGGGATGACTGCCAAGGGCTTTGCTGAAGCTTATGTTAAAAGAACAGAGCCAGTGAGAGCAAGAAAGCCTCATTCAAGTAGGCACTTGTGCTCTTCTTGCGAGGGCAGAGCAGAAGCTATTGTGCCAGGGTCAGTAGCTGTGGAGAGCATCAGCAGCAGTCCTAGTGGGAGTATATCTGTGGGGTTTGGAGGGGGCAACCACGGCCCTCTTCAGCACTCTAACTGCCTAGTTGTGTGCCAGTGGTGCAAATTTCATCCCTCCTCTCCTAAGCTTAAGTGCATGTAGGGCCCGTGCCATGTAGAGGGACAACTTTGATTTGGTGAAAACACAGACAACAGATTTCATGGCATTTCATGGCAGATTTCATGGTACTGACTCAAGCAGACTCTTTGTAAACCACAGACTGTATCTTGGGAAGCAGCATGTACTGCAATAAGTGAAAAGTCAGGACTTCGGTGTCACTCATTGCTTCAACGGGTAATGGGGCAGAGCTGCAAAGGTAGTTGTGGTCCACTTGTCTCAGCTTTCAGCTCCTCTCTACTTCCTATCTTCATGAAAACGAGCAGAAGCAGAGGGGAGGTTCCCATCCGGATACAGAGTTGGACCACAGACATCTTCTAATCTGGATTTGGGGATTTGCCCGTGATCTCTAATGCAAAGGGAATGTTTTGTCATTTTATGTTTGTAGCCAAGCTAGTCAGCAGCACTGTCAAAGTGACTCACAGCAGTGCTGAGATTGACTCACTGCTGTGTCCTTTCTGGAAAGACACTAATCCTCCTTTCCTGCTGCTCGGGCTGTTTTGGGAACCACAACATTAAGCACTGAAAGGCATATTTATTAACTGACACATGCCAGGACTGGGTTTTGTTTGTAACAGCGAGGAAGTACTTTGTGGCCTCTCTGCTGTTGACTAGACGCTGACACATCTGGCACCCAGGCACCAGAGGATGGAGAGATTCGGGCATTTGTTTCACTGGTTAGATCTGGGTGTCAAGCCTATTTCAGTCAGTGGGTCTTTGGGCTGGATTCAAGAGTTTTTCCTTAACTGCCAACATCTGTCAGAGGGCAACTCCCTGAATCCACCCTTCCTCATCATGCTATTTTAAGGCACTTAACATTTTAAATAATAACGAAACCTTTCAAGATTTTTCTCTGAGTAGTTTGTCCTCAAGGGACTTGGAAGTCCTCAGGTTTCTTCCTGACCAGTGACAGGATGTGGTGTATTCAGCAGGAGTCATCCAACCTGTTGCCATGCAGGCAGTCTGGCCAAAAGCCTTTTGTATTACTTGTGGAGCAGGAGGAGCTGTGCCCTATGAATCTACCAAGTAGTCTGGTAACTCCACCTCAGTTGATTATTAGTGTGGCTCCTGCCTTAAAGTGTGACATATCTGTTTTAAACCAACAGTTGGTTTGTTGTGGTCTCTTGGAGCCTTTAGCTAGGGTGGGAATCATCTTGCATGTTCTTCGTGTCTTCAGACATTTGCAGAGGATATCTTTATCTGAGCTAATCTCGCTGGGCTCCAGTTACAGTCAGTGGAGAGAAACAGGCATTACAGGGCATGATTTATCTGACATACTTTTGCTCTCTGCCTTAGGAGGAGAGAAGTTGCACCCTAGAGATGCCTGTTTCTGTCAGTACATCATAAAGTAGTTCATGGGCAATAGCATAAATGGAAGGGTATATACTGAGTCAGGTGAGCAACACCCACAGCATTTATTTAATGAATATACACTCAAGATAAAATTTATCCATGCAAATGCCAGTTAACTCAGTTTCTGCAACTCTTCCCTGGGGCTTGGCGTTTGCATATTTTTTGAACTAATTATGGGTATGATATTTTTCTTTTTTTTTAACCAGCAGTTATGTATGTGTCGTTTCTTTCTTCTTGAGGGAGGTAGGCACATTTGTACAACTGTCCAGCACTGGACAGTGTCAGTGTTTCTAACTCTATAGCTGTTAAAAAGTCATGAAAGGTTTTCAACAACAAATCTGTGAAACTTATGATTCATTTTCCCATACTAATAATGTGAGGTGAAGCCTTCAGTCTGTCTGGCAGTTGTGAAGAGGTGTTCACTTGCACACATTCAGAAAAAGGAGCCCTTCTCCCTGGATCTCTGTAGGCAACGTAATGTTTCCTTCATTATCCTCAGAACTCCTTTGACTCAGTGCTTTCACTGTCCTTTACGTTTCCCCCGTTGCCTTCCTTTCCATGTCTTTCCCTGCCACCTTTAATTCTGCATCCTGTCCCTTCTGCCAGCACTGAAAGTGACAGCAGAGCTTCTGAAAGCCTCTGTCTCCAACTAGACCCATGAGTGGAAGCATGGCTGTGTATTTCACATCCTTTTACTGTAGGTATCTACACACCCTAATCAATTCAGCCACCTTAGCTGGAGAAATGACGTCTCTCTTAAGCCTCATTAAGGCATCAGAGTGTGCAAGGGTCAACAATTTTTGTTCCTAAAATATGAAGGGATGTGATGCAGAGTCCTTTCTAATGAGGACAACAGGTTTGTAATGTTTTCTTTGTATGTTAAAAAGTGTATCCAGAAAAATTCCAAGTAGAATCACTTGCGTCTTTTAACTGTTATGCTTATACTTGACCTTTCAGAGCTATGTTGTAGTTCCTGTCACCTTTTCTTACTAAGATTTAGTTTGTTGGAGATAAGTAGAAGTCTTGGAAGAAAAATCATTGCAAATCTGATACAAATTTTTCAGGGTGAGAGGATGTTTTGTTTCTGCTTGTTGTTGGAGTTTTTGACTATTGTTAGCACGGTGACCACTGATGAAATTCAAAACAGCTCATTTTTTTCTTAACAAATACCTATAAAACAGAGATTCCCAAGTAGTGATAAAGCAAAATAAGTCTCAGCAACAGTCTCATTAGCTAAGCTTTCTACTGTTAAGGGAAAAAGTGTAAAATAGAAATCAGTATTATTTTTTAAAAAATATGATCACCCTAAAATATTAAATAATGATCGAGTCTAAAAGCAAGAAAAGTACAAGATTCCATGATGTTGTTAGCTTGGTATTTTACTGAAGTACTGTGAATCCCTAATTCATTTGACAGGTAAAATTGGAGGCTGGGTATGGTGCCAGGCAGAGATGGTCAGGGTGTCCCGCCAGCCTGAGCAGAGCTCATGAGGCCGTGCTTCTTATCAGGGTTTCATATGGAATACGTTTTCACATGAAAGTGCGTAAAGATGGTGCAACAGATACTGGACTTGTAGTCATCAACAATTTTCACCTTTGATGGCATGAGGCTGTTCCATCCCACAGAAACACAAGTTCACTAGAATTCCCATGCTGCCCCTATGCCTACATTTCAAAGTTTATTACCCTATTAACTGGTGGAATATGCTCACTATGATAGTAGCAATGAGAATTATTTAACTGCACCTTGCACAGTCAAAGCCCAAAGTTTTAAATTTGCAAAACTCATCTGCTCCTAACTCAGGAACTCCCATAAATGATGAAGGTTCAAAGGATCCTTACATTAAGTTTTTCAGGCGCTCACTTTTTGCATTGAGGAAATTGGAATTTCACTGGAATTTGCAAGATAAGATGTTCCACTGCCTACCTTTTTTTTGTTTTGTTTTTGTGCTCAGTTTGACTGGGCATTATTGACTGGGTATTGTGGCTACTGGCTGCTTTTGCTCAAGTTGATCGCTCAATACTCAAAGCACTCCTGTAGATGCTAGAAACTTCAGGGTTCATTCCTTTCTCTGTCTGAGAATTATTAATATTGCCTATCTAATCTGCAAGTCTATTTTGTGAGAAAGGTGTCCATGTTGACTCTTAACTTTAAAAGGAAGAATTTGGATCTGTGACTCCCAGAGGAGGTAGATGTTTCCTTGCAGATGAAAATAATGCATCATTCCAAGCACGGGTCTTAATGATTGGGTTAATTTGCTCTGCCTTAGATATGTGTAGGACTACCAATTTAAAAAGTAAGATCTTTTTAGAACTCTGGGGAAACCCTTCCTTCCCTTTTAGAGGCAGCTACTAATTTGGAATTGGCAGCGTGTCCTCTAGTGGAAGTTGTTTTTCTTTTGAAACAATAAATAATATCTATAATAAACGTCCAGGGTTGGAAGACATCTCTGTTGCTGGAGCTGCCACTTTTGTAAGCAGTCTGAACTGTGAGCTTTTAAATATGTTGAGAATTATAAAAAAAAAAAAAAAAAATTGCTATGTTGTCATTATAATCCACTACGTTTTCCTCCCTTCAAAAATCTGCCTATTACCAACAAAGGAATAAAAAAATTCTGGGAACAAAATTTGTAACCGTTGAGTTTCTTCTCTGATTTGGTTTTCGTATGGGACACTTCTCTTGTGCCTGTAACTGACCCTTCTGGGCAGAAAGGTGCTATGATCTGATGGCTCAGGTGTTGGCTTGGAGCCAGAAAACCTGGCTTGCCTTTCCATAGGTTTCCCAGCTATTGCATCAAAGAAATGGCAGCAACACAATCAAAAAGTTATGACCTATAACGCAGAAAAAAAAATCAGGATAGAAATTAATTTGCTGCTCTTTGATACTAAGTTTTCCTTACACGCCTACCCTAATGCCTTTGTTACAAGGAGGGGTGCATGTGTCATGCTTGTAGCAAGGCTATGTCAAGACAGAGCTTTGGTCTTTAAAGCAGTTTCAATCTGTTTTGGAAGTCTGTTTCTTGCCATACAAAATCTAATCATGCTGTTCTCTGCACGAGTGGTTTAGCTAATTCCTCTGTATCTTTCCACATGGAAACACTCCTTGCATTTACATTGCCTAGCAGTGGTGGAAAATGTAGCAGGAGGAGCAGCCTCCTCTTACCTGCCATCCATGCCTGCTAAACTACATTACTTTCCTCTTCTCCACATTTAAAACTTGTTTTTCAGTGGTTTGCAGATGCTTCTCTTGCTTCCCACATAAATTCCAACAGTATGACCAGATGTCTAGTTCATTTCTCTTGACACTTTACAGCCCTAATCTGAAATGTTAACACCAGCCACAAACGAATCATACGCTTGTTGTGTAAATTACTACAATCGGATAGCCAAAACATTATCTCATGCTGGCCTAGATGTTATAGTGCTTGCAGCTAAAATGCTCCCTTAGGATCCAGGGCAGAGGTCTCTGGGCTTTCTGAGTGTGCTCTGAGGTGGGCAAAGACGAATCTCTCTGTGTAGGAGTGTGCCTGTGTACACAGTCTAGACAGATGGCGTACTCTGAACCAGTTACTGAGGGCCCATGAAAACTTGTTCCTTTAACGGGAAAGGCAGGAAATCAAGTGAAACTGCTCAGTTTCTAGCAGTTCAAACCACTGCCGTTTCCCCATGTAGGAAATCTGTGGTTGGAGCACAGGGTAACATAAGACCAAAAATATGTATCTTGATTGCGTCTTCACCCAGAGGGATGAAGATATCAGCCATACAAGATGTTCCTAAAGAGGAAGAGTTCATATAACTGGCTTTTAGGAGGGAGAAGGCGATCATGCTAGTATCTGCCTGGCTTAACAAACTTGCTGTATTTGAAAATCCTGCTAGCCTCAGTGGCTGTTGTGCCTGTTGGCAGTGTGAGCGGAACAGTCCAGGGGTCACAGGCAGCGACGGACTACAAAGAAGAGCAAAAGGTTCATGCCCTGAGAATCTGAATCTAAAACTCACCTTGACAAACTCTTGAAGGTTGGGTGCTGGGCCGTGGCTAGGAAAGCTGGATTATATACCTGTCACTGGCCCGTTAGTCTTCCTAATTTTTTTAATTTTTTGTGTGTGCTTCTGTATTTGTAAAAGGGGACCTCTTTTTTTAAACTTTCTAAGATTCACAGATGGAAAGTGCTGTGTAAAAACTGAGTTGTTCTTTTCGCTACTTGATTTTATTTTTTCCCAAGGCCTGGGTGAGAATAGAAGTTTGAGTTTGTGTGCAGAAGTTGTAGTTTTGTTTTGTTTTGTTTTCCTAACCACTTCCACATGCAATCAAGTTTTATTGCCAGCTGCTCTCCATGGTTGGTCTCCTGGGAGCCTAGGCTCCCGTTTGTTGTTAAACTCATAACAGTTGGTTAGTTTAATTTTTTGCAAATGTTAATTTATCAGGTTTGGATTTCCACCAGTTCTCTTTACCCAGCCAGAAGTGGGCAATGGAGTAAGCACTGATGTGTAAGAAGGGCTTGTCAGAAACTCAAATTTCTGTAGTGGGAGAAATGGCCAAGTTTATGTATTGAAATGAAATATCTTGAAATTTTTCACTTCCCACAGAGCAGGAATATGAAATTTCATTTAATTAACGGAAGAAAGATTTTGTTTCAAAATTTTAAATAGGAAAGGACAGGGCTCCCCATGATGATCACAGCAGGGAGCTCACAAGCCCAGACATGCTGCTCACCAGGGAGGCTTCCAGGGAGGCCAGCAAGCTAGCAGGAAACCAGCCAGGTTTCCCTAGGAAGTGTGTCTGGTCGCTGTTAGAAGATTTGATTCAATCAATCTGTTCCTGCAGAATATATATGCATATTTTTCAGGCATTGGCATTTTCCTATGGAAAAACCTTTTACTGAGTTAGAATTGGAGATCAGTGAGCATGCTTTCCAGTCAATCCTAGCTGCATTGGTGAGAAAGCCACATGTACTTTTGTAAATATATGTAAATATATGACAATCTAGCATACAGTTAGGCAAGCACACCAGACCTCTAAAATGGGGCTTATGGATGACCTAGAAGTCTCCTTAAAGACTTTTGCGTGGTTATCTGTCAACCTAAAGCTAGCACTGGAATGAGCAGACCATCAGGATACTTCCCTACCTTGCAGGGGAAGGTTGTGTGGAAATGGGTCATCAGACAAAGCAGAAGCCAGCTATGGTGAGAACATCTGTACGCTCTTCATCTTTTTATAGTTTCAGCAAATTAATGTGATAGCTGTGAGTCCTGTGCATTTCCCTGTGGAATTTATTCGTTTAAAACAACCTTCTGATTCTATGCTTGATACCATGGTACCTACAGCCGGAAGACTTGAGGAACTGCGTATCTGCTCTGGATTTAAGAGTCTGTTATTGGTACCAGGTCACAGAGTCCTGAGCACTGACTGCACTTTCTGCAGCCTGTGGGCTATGCTTTTTTGACGACCACTCAGAGACCTGACAATGTTTCAGAGGCTAGTGGAGAAGCTGCTGTGGTGCTGGCATGGTAGCCTGTGCTGGTGATGGACCGGTGCCCACCACAGGAAGGACAGAGCAGTGGTGAAAAGAAGGAGGGTCTGGGGCTGAGTGAGGCAGCATGGCCCATGGCCAACCCCACCAGATCTTCCACTGGGTATTCCAGATGAGAGCACATGGGAGGGTTTAGGTGAAATCAGGGCAGCAAATGGAGTGTCTGGCCCCGGGCATCAGAAAACAGCTGAAACAATTTCTCCTGTGGTGTCCTGGCATGTATAACGGACAAAGGCCTGTGGGTCTGGTGTACTATTCAGTGTTTGGGAATCTAAACTCCAACAAAAAAATGCATTTTTCATGTGTGCTGTTAAAAAGAGATGAACTCTTGCAGGAATTTATATATGGAGACCTTTCTACCCTGTACTTCATCAGGAAACTCTCTGTGAGAACAAAAATGTGCAGGAAGGCCGGAAAGTGTTTAACTATTGAGTGAGCTGTGGAGACTCTCTAGCATTTCCTACTGTTACCCTCACATCAGGTCATGCCCTGTTACTGCAGCTGTAGGCTGTTCTAGAGGCAAACTGGGTTAACATGGTGGTGCCTTCTGCTGCACCTGAGTGCCATTAGTTAGGGCCATGCATCCAGTGCTTCTAGCTCCATTTTTCAGGGAGGGAAGAGGAGCTGTGGTGGAGTATAAGGCCTACACATGGCTCTGCTTGGTAAGGTAAATGTGGGTGGGAAGAGTAAGACTAGAGGTCTAATCCTCTGTATGCAAATGTGATAAGGAGACTGATCCCCTAGGAAGACAGAACAGTGCCACTACTTGATGTGAAGGCTGTATTTTTCATAATTGGATGAAATCATCTGGTTTCTCTGTCGGGCAGGAAATAAAAGACTCTTTGGCTTTCTGAATTTTTATACGTGCAAAGCTGTTGTACTCATTGTCCTGGCTGGCAAGAACTGCGTTTGGCCCTCAACTGGATCTTAGTTTGTATTCTAGTGGAAGCGGGGCTCCTTTGGAAATACCATGTCCCATAGCGCTGAGCCCCACCAGTGACTCGGTGCTGACTCAGAAGAGCGAGTGCCATTCGTGGAATCAGCCACACAGCTGTGGTACAAGCCGATGTTTCCCTTGGCTGTCTCCATCAAAATAGCGATCAGACATGTAGATCTGCTCAGCTTGCTAGGTAAGATGAGATCACAGCTGAAGAGGCTAAAGTCACATCAGGGCATATTTGCAATGAGAAAAAAGCCCTGTTTTCATAGCCTTGCTTGTTTGTACAGGGTGTAAAGGGAGGTATGATGCAGAGCACCTGGATTTGGAACTGTCTGGATGCTTTTTTTAGAATTTTTCAAAGGGAAGTCATCATTCATGCTTCAGAAATAAGAATAACAGGTACACTTTGGGGTCTTTTAATTGAGCTGTTATGCTGTATCCTGATTCTGGTGTCTTCCCTGCATAAGCCTCCTTCACAATGGTAGTTTTTGGGTTTTTGTGCACTTGTTTATTTTTCAAAGTTACCATCATATCAGCTGCAGTGCTTGTCATAGGGAGTAGTGGAAGGTATTAAAAGTTTTTTTATAACTATGTAAGAGTCAGTATATTACTTACCTTTCTAATCTAAAAATCATATACTGAATTATGGGGAATGCACAATATGGAATTATCACATTAAAAGAAAGGAACAACGCTGAGAAAGGTAATTTAAGGTTGAACTTCATAAAGCAATTTTGTCAGATCTGTTATCCTGCAAAGTATTTCCCTGGAGAGGTGACTGACAAAAGATCCTTAACACAGCATTTGACCGCACCTGCATGGAGTGTGCTCCTTCAGTAACAGTGCAAGTAATCATGTCTCTCTCACTGCTGGCATCTGTGATCACAGCAAAAAGAGGTAAATATTTGCTCCCTGTGTCTTTAATGCCGTGATAAATTTACACAGGGACCCTGCTGACCCTGACATCCATCTGTTTTTGGTACTGGGCTGCCACATAGTGGCGTCCTTCATAAACCTGGAGGATGGGAGGAGGGAGGGAGGATATCAAGTTGATAACAAGAATAAGCAAATACAAACCTCATGACTCAGTTTATGGTATCTTTTAATTCCTTACTGGCTGAGGAAGCAGAATTTAATTTTGTACAATCCAAAACACAAGAAACAAACATGAGAAAACAAAAAAAAAAAAGGTAGGAACCCCCTGAGTTAACTAACAAAAGGTTCTTTCAAGAAATTTATAAGGGAGTTTGTATGAAAGTAGTAGAGTTTTCTCTGACATATTAATACCTGCTTTCTTTTATTTGCTGCCTCGTTTTTTCTCTCTAGCTACAGACAACTAAGATCTGAAGTTTCTTCCTTTTAGATGAGCTCACGTTAGGAGAAAAAGTCACAAACAGGTGTACATGATGGGAATGAATGTTTCCTTACCTCCGGCTCAAGCTTGGTGTTCAGGGTGGTTGGTTGGTTTTGTACCAGTGGTTAATGGGAGAGCGGCCCCTCTGTTGCGCTGACCCGTGTGCCCAGCTGCACCCTGTGCTTGTGCGTGTCCTGACTCCCCCCTCAGCAGCGTGAGGCATTGTTCCTGATCCACACCAGGATGGCTGATGAGGCTTTTTCCTAGTTTACCTGGGCACATGGCCCCTTCTCATCTAGGCGCCCCACTCTTTACAGCCTGGTGCTTAGAGGTGACTTGCCTGAATAGCTTTCCCTTTCTTGCTGTCTGGATCTGCGAGGGAAGGTGGGCTTTTCCCTTCGTATTATGCTCCTATAGTGGAAAGAAATCTGATTTTCCAGCTTGAGGAACAGTTTTGACCTTTTGTGAGGCAGTGGAGAAACCCTGTTTTGATCTAGACCTGGAACCTGTACGATTCTAAATTTCAGCTAAAGCATTCCTTTGTGCAGGTCCTGCCTTTGTAAAACATCCAAGAGGGAGTTGGGAATGGGGCCTACTTCATACCTTAGGATCTTGCTGGATCAGTACTTCGTAACTATAATAAAATGCATAGTTTTTTGCTGCCCTAGAGGCTAAGATTTTGATGCCCTTTATTCCTCTATGTCTGCCTCGTTCCTGTAAGCCATTTCAGGTGGTCAGCCTTGGAGACTGCAGCTTTGGTTCAGTTTGTACATGGCTGCCCATGACTTTGGTGAGAAATGATCTAAGATGACAGAAAATCTTTAAGGCCTTCAAGCTGACAGTGCGTTGCAGTCTGATTTTCTGACATACCAAACATGCACTTTAGACCATCAGGATCTCTTAAGTGAGAGATGGTATTTAGGAAGTTCGAACTTAAGTAGGGATATGACGGGCTCCTAGTGTTGGTTATGGTACTTTAGTCATGAGTTAATGCCAAGTCAGGAAGTGGAGAGGTAGGAAAATGAACTCTGTGAGAAAAGACTCGTTTAAATCTTAAAAATAGTTTCATGTGACTATATGGTGAGCTTACATCTACTATTTTATTTAATCATCTG
Organism: Burhinus oedicnemus; assembly: GCA_008921705.1. Taxonomy (NCBI): domain Eukaryota; kingdom Metazoa; phylum Chordata; class Aves; order Charadriiformes; family Burhinidae; genus Burhinus; species Burhinus oedicnemus. Next base: position 325,658 of record VFFE01006187.1, read on the forward strand.
TGATAGAAACATTCAGCACCTTTTTGTTCTAAGAATAAGCATCCTGTGCATTTTGATTTGTCATGGTGTAAAAAGTCTGATGTTGTTTACAGTAGGTGGATGTGAAATATATTTCTGTAAAAGCTCTAGGATCTTCATTTTAACACATGCACATTAGTGCTTTTAGCAGAGTGGTGAGTGTTTACTTGGTGAAATTATGACTTGTTTTGTTGTGCTTATAAGGCTGGTTTTGTTTTGTCATAAATTCAAAAGCAGGCAGAGAATTGTAGGTGACTGAGGCAGTTGTTGCAGGCAAATCAGCCCCTACTTGGGGAATTTTTACTTAATCTAATTTACTGCCAATTAACACAAACTTCTGATCACCTGGGTTCTGGTGTTGAGAAAAAGGAGGACAAAACCAATCAAATAAACACTTCAGAAACAACTTTCCTTCCCCCTTCCCGAGGCTCAGCAGAAGGCAAACATCTCTCATCCCTCCTTTCCAGTCTCACCTCCCTATATTTTTGCCATGGGTTACACTCAACCCACCCCAGCCCCTGCAGCAAGGCGCCGGGCGTCGCGGGAGGGCTGGGGCCATGTGCATAACAGTTTCTTTTGGTTGCTCTTGGCTTCTTTGGGTTTTACTGCAGCTCTCCTTCTTAGTGTCCCTGTGGGCTGCAGTTCCTCAGGGGTGACCCCGCTAAAGGTAAGGAGAAAGTAAGGTAAATAGCTCTTACTGATCAGCATTCACAGGAACAGATGTCTGGATATAACGAATAAGAGACAGAGAATTGAAACTGTCATAAAGGGACTTGGTGGGGCACCTACTTTTCTGGATGTGTATTTTCAATAAAAGCAACCACTTTCTGCAACCTAATCTATGTCTTTTAATGGTTTATTTATCCGAGAAATGGAAAACAGGTTAATTTTAAAAGGAAAAGTCCATACTGGGCAAGTATGTACGCCGAAGATCCCAAAAGGAAGTATACAGAGGAAACCAAATTCCACATTCAACTCAGTGAGATTTTTAGGGACCCTCCTCATGAAAATCCCAACACAATTAGCTGGAAAAGAGTTTATCAGAAAAATCTGATTAATTTTCTATGTGGAAATTTGCCCATGTGGTATCTTTTTCAAGAAAATTAATGAAGAATTTTAAAAATGTATTTCCATTTCAGAAAATGTTTCAAAAAAAATAAAAGGTGCAAAAAGAAATTGCATATCTTTCTTGAAATTTGATTTCCTCTTTTATATATGTCCTGTTAGTAGAAATATGATGAAACTTTCAGCACAGAGAAAGACATTTTAAGTAGAATGGAGAGCAAAACCTTCAGTGTATTGAATTGCTACTGTCATTAATGATTCTCAAAACTGAATATAAAATTAAATCTTTTATGAATTAATGAGCTATAGTCTATTCCTAGCATATCATGAAATAATGTAAGAATAGTACATATGAATCAAGCCATAAAGAATTTCTAAACAATGCTTGAAAATTCCTAGTTATTCTCTTTTAGAGAAACAAATGTCAAACTTTTTATTCCGTGGGAAAATTGGGAAATCCTCTTTTCCTTTCCCTGTCAGAATAAGACTTCATTGAAAAAGATGGATTTTTCCCATGAAATAAATGCTAAATCTTGAGACACTTCAGCTCAGAGTTTGAAGGAGAGCCACCAAAGACTTTAGTTTCCTGCTGGAAAACTGGAGTTGAGTTCTGAAATCTCTGTGCAGTAGTAAGAGAATTCTCACCTGACTGAAAAAGAAAGGAGAAAAGTGCCACCGCTGAGAACTGGAACGTCTCTGAAGGTATCTCTGAACGTGCCTTCTGAAATGCTCGTCCCATTGTTCAGGCTTGGAGCCCAGAATTTTTGGTTGTTTGGGGCAAATGGAGGTTATGATACCCATGTCAAAGTCCTACCAGCTTAAGAGAGAAAGTGCTTACATGGGAATGCTGCTAACCCCCCTGATTTAGGTCCCTCTCATCTTCTCCTGCCGTGGCATCACCTTCATGGGAGTCTTAAAAGAAGGTTTGGCAAATGTCTGCCAGATGTGGTCTGAGTGTGTGGGATCCTTCCCCGGTGGAGGGAGGGAACAGTAGATGGCCTGTGGATGTCTCCCCTAGCCCTGCCTTTCTATGACTTTATTACACATACATGGGTGGCATGGTGACCAGATGATCTGTGGCCTCTCAATGGCATGTTGTTCTGCAGTGCCTGTTACTGTGGCTGAGTTTGTCTGGATGACGATGGGGGCCCCTGCCAGTCCTGTATTGCTGTGCTTTTGTTGGCAACCTGTTCCTTCAGACTGTCTCTTCATCAGTAGTCTGGGACGTTGTGTCCAGCCCTGCTCACGTCTTCTCCCCCCGGAGTTTTCCCAGGTACGCCCTCCCCAGATGCAGAGGTTTCTCACGTATGCCTGGTCTCTGGCAGCATCTCCTGTCAGTGGTTTCCGTTCTTTCAACAGAATGCCTCCTGGAGGTGGGGTATGAGACTGACTAGAAAACAAACCACAAAACACATAACCTGTGGATTAAGCTAAACACAAAGCTAAAGTAGCGGTAGCTGTAAGTGTGCTGCTAAATTTATATGGCGGGTTAGAACAACAGTGGGAACAATGCCATTTAAAATAGTGTTAGTCTACCTGGTGTGGTAGAAGGTAGGTTGCTACTTGCGTGCTCCTGGGGAAAGAGTGGAGTTACACAGAAGCTTGGATGTTTTTCCTTGTATCTCACGCCATTTAGGTAAATGCTAACTAAAACTATTTTACGACCGGACGACCATTTGTATTCCCAGCTGAAAAGACTGCGAAACAGCTATTGTCAGCCCCACCGAGATGTGCTGGTTGCAGTGTGGGTACGCTCCTGACCTTCAGTAGGTGAAGAGAACCGATTTTATTTGTGTTGTAGCAAAGCAGGAACAGTCATGCAATCAACTGCTGCCTCTCACCTGAGGCATGGCAACTTCTAGCTGGGGAAGAGTGGCGTTAGGAACCTCTGCAGCAGTGTCACGGCAGGTAGCCCAGCTGTGCCCTGACTTCTGCAGTTCAGCTGTCAGTGAATAAGGTGGCAAATGAATACTACAAATTCTGACTCTGCAGTGCTGTCCTTCCTCACAATCTGCCCTTCAGGTGCTCCTATGCAATAATTTGTGCAAGTTTGAGGAGGTTTCTTGCTTTTCTAAGCAATATTTTTTTTTCTTGCATTTCTTATCAATCCTACAATGGCTTTTTATGACACCCAACTTCTTTGTTCAACTGGAAATGGGGCTATTCTAGGTGTAATTTTAAGAAATACAACTTAAAAAATTTTAACTGACACCACAATGTAGTATGCATTCAGTATCGGCGGTATTTGATGTGTCACAAAGTGTTCCTTCAGTGAATTTTACTCAGTCTAACAAATGTCTGTGTTGCTGTCCCAACCCCTTTGCCATCAGTCACAGTGATTTAATCAATTTAGAAAGCAGGGGAGTGCTGGGGCAGTAATATGTCAAACTAAGCAAAAGTAAAAGTGGAGCTCCAAACTAGATACAACATCTGTAAAGATCTCCTACATCATAGCTAATGGCTTTTCATGATTCCTGTGAATTCAGAGATATTGTCAGCTGAGTTTTAGTTTGTTCAAATTTAAGAAACAATGTCACCTAATTTATTTAGCTTGAGACATTTCTGAAAGAAGGAATGTAACTTATTAACTAATTGGATTATTTTATTTATATAAGGAGCATCCTGTTACATACTGTGTGGGTGCTACCCTTTGTAATACTTTTTATAATATCGATATTTTTCACAGCATGTTACTGTTACTCCCATGTTCTTCTTTTTTGCCAAGAAACCCATGCCTGATTTAATATAGAGGATGGCCCAGAGAAATGCATTTAAGGGGATCTCAGCAGTGGACTTTTTGCAGTGGTACAAAATGGAGCTGATGACAATGTTTTATCTAGAGGTAAATGTATGAGGGCAAGACCCATTTTAATTGGCTGGATGTCATTACGGATGCAGACATCCAAAGGGTCCCAACTGAATTAAGTAAATCACCTGTCGTGGTGACATCACCTCACCACATCTTTTGATCTAAAGCCTTAATGATCATCATTGCTAGATTATTCCCCACCCACCACCTCCTGTAAGGACTGCAGAGGTAAGACAACCCTGCCAGTAGTAAGGGCAATCCATGGCTCGTTCTGGGATGGGTCTTCTAACCCTGGGAAATTGTATGCAATTGGAAAAATATGGGACATATGCATAACTAAAAAGAAAGTTGTCTTTTTTTGCTAGGGCATGTATTTGGTTGAGTTTCCTGCTGCAAATTATTATTGCTACTGGTTATGTCTTTTGGAGTGTAATCCAGCAATGTAAGTCATTTAGGGAATAGAGTGGTTATTTATATGCCATAATGAAAATGAAACTCTCTTTAAAAGCCAGTATAGGGAGTCTTCAAGTGGGACTTCTGCTGGACTCCCTACAAAGGTGATCCTGCCCCAGGGAGAAAATGTAGATGAATATGAGAATGCAAGTGAGTAAGCGATTTCCACCTTTGGTCACCAGCTGATCATAAAAATGCTGAAAAATTTATAAAAATTAATGGTAAGAGTGCTTTTAGGACTGACATTTTAGAATTGGTGAGAACCACATTGCTTTCCCACCCTGGCAAAGCACAACTTTTTTTTTTTTTTTCTTCCTTAATGAAGGAACTCTACTTGTTCAGTAGCTCACAGGCTGAATGGGTTTGCCTTACATGAGGAGAAAGTAAGCGTATGTGGGGTGTGGGGGCGGTGGTGTTTCTGTTTAGTTTATGTAAGGTTAAAAGCAGGTGTTTTGGAACTTACTTGCTGTCATTTAGAAGGTGTTACAGTGAGCTCTTGAACAAGAAAAGGAGAAAAAGAAGGTTGCACTTCTTTGAATAAAGCCCTTATCTATAGGGGCAACCAGAGGGCTTAAATAAAGGCTAGGATTTATTCCCATAGGAAAATAAGTTATGGATGTTGATATGTATAAGAGAAAAGGAAAAGGAGAGCCATGTGGCAGTGATGTCTCTATAAAAGGCAATTTTTTTTTTAATTTTGTACAAATACGGCACAATGTTGACAGCTTTCATGACTTCAGGTGATATATATGATGTTAGAGACTTGGTGTCATGTGATTGTGTGTTTTAGCTTGCATTTATACAAGGAAAAGATAAACACTCAGGTTTTCTTGAAAGTATGAAATATAAAGGCTCCAAATTAAATAGCAAATAAAAATAGCCCACATTCCCCGCCAGGCTGTCTTGCTTTGCAGTCTGTGCTCCCGTCCAGAGGAAGCTGGTGTCCATCACCCAACCTGGGGAGGCAGTTGTAGGTGCCAAGGGAGGGATGCTCTTCTGTCTTGTGCTGAGGCAATTCCTCTGGTTTTTAACAACATTTCTCCTTCTCCTGACCAGTGAGATCAGGACTGGGATGCCAGTATCCAGTTGCAGAATGGTGACATACTGAGGAAGTTGCAGCCTGATTGCTTGTAGTTAATCAATATAGTAATTCTGTACCTTATTCATTTATCTCTTCTGCAGTACTGACTAGTGTAGGAACGTGGGGGAAAAAAAAGCACCCCTCAGGTAAGAAAGTGAAGTTTCACTTTCACACTGCATCTGAAGGGCTTTCTGGTGCTCTGCTGGCAACAGAATGGTAATTTGCTACTCTGCTACTTCTAAATATAAGACTAAAAATGCTATTAATTGTGAGATGTTACCTTAATTAGTTAATTATTTAATTGTTCCTAGTAGCTGTTTCTACTGGTGCAAGGTAAAGAGATTTACATCTAGCTATGCCTATTTATTTATAAATCTGGAAGAGATGAAGGTTTCCACCTGGATGCATGCTTCTAATTGGATGGATTTTCTAAAAACCTGATTTACAGAGAAAAGATGATGGCAACAGACTTCTTTAAGCTTTTTCTTTTTGGGAACCCAAAATCACTAATTACTTTTCAGTCCTGCTTGTTGATTTCTTTATTTCTGTTGGCCTTTTTTTGAAGAGAACATAAAGCAACTCAAGTACACTGTGCTTTAGTTTTTCTAACTGATTATACTTCTGCACTTAATTCATGAGAAATTAGGATAAATAGCTCTTAGCATTCATTTAAACAAACTCCTGGAAATAATGGAGGCCAGATGAGGGAGAGAGAGAAAATTGAAACTATCTGAAAAGTAGCTTGCTGGGGCAGTTGCTTTCACAGAAGCGTGTATTCAGTAAAAGTAGCCATGTTCTATAAGCTAGTATGTGCTTCTTACAGGTTATTTATTTGGGAAGTAGAAAGTAGGTTAATTTTAAAAGGAAAAGCCTGTACCGAGGAAGTTAAAGTCTGTTTAATGTCCCTATTGTGTGTGACAACCTCACCTTTTGGTCTTCAAAATTTGGCTGATCTTGCAACACGTTTTGCAAATAGGTAGCTTGAATTTGGCAGGCTGGGGGAATTCCTGTGGAGTTCAGGTGATTGCAGTGGGGTGTGTGACTCCTGCGTGAGGGGATACAGGGTAGCTGTATGCTGAAGAAGCACAGAAAAGTATGTATGTAGCTAAGAAGTTTTACAGATTGCAGGTAGAGGAATAATGTTAGGTTTTTAAAAATACTGAAGGTAGCTTAGGTACCTCGGTTCATTATCTGGTGCTAAACACTTCTATAGCATTGCAGCATATGATGCTCTTTATACGTTATGAGAAAAAACCATCAGCACCAAAGCACACTAGTACCTTCCTTTAGTGTTTTAAATTTCATCATTGGGGTTTTTTTACAAGGTTCTATCGAACTAAGCTGTATCTTTGAACAGCACAGCTAACTAAGTTATCCCTGAAGTGTATTCTGGCTCCAGATACACGTTACATTCATTAAGTTCACAGTGAAGGAAGTAAGTTTTCTAGAGTCTACCTGCTGAAAACAATGCATTATGCATTGCCAGCTAGCTCTACCAGTCAGATTTATGTTGTTCAGATACTACTTTGTCTCACTGTGCTCTTATTGTTTTACAAAGTCAATTGCAGATGTCTGAAGTTTAAAAACCTCCCAAATGCATGTTGATATGCAAGAAAATTTAGGAGAGAAACCAACACAAGTGGGCATTTTAGGAACTCACTGCTGTTATTCATTGAATAAAACCAATTTGATGTCTTTAATGAAATGAGACAGTCTGAAGTCAGAGAATAGCTCATGTGTTTACACTGTGGGAACATCGGAGAAGCTGTCTGTTCCAAAATTCAGGGTACAAATTGTTTTGCAGCTAAGGGTCAAGAAGAAAATACCCTCTTTTTCCTCTCTCCATATCCTGCAGGATGCTATAGAACAATTAAGTTCATTGGGGGGGGATTAATCCTCTCACGGAAACATCTGGAACTGGTAAATATCTGAGGCAGGAGACCCTCTTAGAACAGAGTATGAGGGATTTCCCCAGTGGGACAAATCAGCTTTTATTCTTGCATTTCTCTTGTTCCCAGCTCTTTGTTAAGTGAAAGATTTTAAGACCTGAAACACAGAAAAAGTGTGTCTGTGCTTAAAGGGGAGATTTGAAGTAAGAACTTCAGCCAAAATGAGTATTACAGACCAGACAAAGGATTTGTTTATTCAGAGTCAGATGAAAGAAGAAAATACATACCAAGGAGCATAAGACCATTTGATCTTTCAGATACTTGAGAGTAACACTAGTAATGTCAAAACAGAGTGTAAGTTTCTTCTAGAGAGTAAAAAAGCAGGAGAAGGAGGGAAGGGGCTGGTGTGTCTCAGAAGGACGTTTCCCCAAACACAAGTTAAAAATGATGAATAAACGATAGATACTTGCTGCTTACTTGGAACTAACACTTCTTTTTGTCTTTATTTCTCTGTTACGAATTTCAAAATGCATGTAACAGATATGTATTCAGAAGTGCTAATTTTTATAGAAACTCGTATTTCCTGGCTGAGAAGTTATTTTAGAGCAGAAAATCTGAAACTTCTCAAGTCTCAAGCAAATCAAACCTGTATAAGAGAAACTCCTCCAGTATGGTAATTTTACATGGATTATTTGGCTTGTGCTTATTATGATTTCTGCGTGCTTTTCTGATGAGTCCAAACAGAAGAGGTTGATTCTGTGGTAACACTCTTTTCCAGTAGAGAGTAATCAGTCTTGGTAGAGATACACCAATATGATAATTTTCCTGCAGGGAAATGGTTTGTCTTGATGTTGTTTCATCAAGGCTAAGTGGGAGGAAGCAAACTGTCTGTCTCAGCTGACGTTCTGAACTGACTGAAACCTGCATACCAGACTTCAGGAATCTATTAAATGCAACTTGTGTGGTATATACTATACTTTTAAGCTTCCTGCCTATCTCCTGCCAAAAGCAATTTCAGTTGGAATACTTTATTTCAAAGACTTCCCCCCCACCATTCTCTTTAGTGTATCTGTATTTGACAGTGGTATTGTTTTGTAAACATAGGTATGTGTTTAGCACAAACTAAACTAGAACTGGCTGTGCTGGAGAAGCTAGATTTCTTTTCATACATCTATTAAAAGCCTTTTTTTTTCCCCCAAGAAGTTATGAATGTGTTTTCTGCTGAAACTCACCGTATGTGGCTTCAGTGGTAAATTGACTTGATTTACTTTAGATTTGTTAAATAACACTTTATTTCTATTGCAGTTGTAATATTGGATGTAACCTGATTCTGTGAATATCCTGTTCTCAAACTTCTATCAGCATGTTTATTATAAATTACTATTATCAAATTAAGCTGTTATGATTTTAAAATGTCAAAAAAATCTTTTTTCATATGTAAAATAAATATTGTGACAGCTGTCTTACCCCAGCTGTCTTCATAATCCTTCTTGTGGGATTTCATATTAGTGCGATTTTTCTGCCTTTAGGCTTGATTTCATGGGCGTAGGACTGCCTGGGTGTCTGACTGCTGCTGACTCCCTGGGCTTATTACTATTAGCTTAAGCACGACACCAGCCTATAAATATGCCACCTCTGTGTGGGAGCTGACTAGGGCCAGGACCAACCAAGGTTGGTGTCTGTCTTCAAAAGACCGTGAGGACATAAACACAATCTCCTCACGAACATCTGAATCATTAGAGCATCTGCTCTGAGCCTCTGTATAATGCATGCCACGCAGCTTCAGCTGCACCCTTTGCACCGGGTCCAGGGATTTCTGTTTGATTATTGACATGGCTCTTGTGAGCCACTTTGGCCAAATTTCCAGCTAGGATGTTTGTCTGCTTGAGATACGGATGTAAGACTTGACTAATATCAAGTCACCTAAGACTACCGTCTCTCTTTCTCCTAGAAACTTTGCTTAAAGCATTCCAGGAAAGAAAAATAACTCTCTAAAGGGTTATCTGATCCTCCAGAGACCAGCTGGTGTGATATCAAGAAAGGGCAGTTAGCTGTCATTACTCCTTACCAGTTCAGGAGAGGGTGAAGTCAAATCTCTGTTTATTAATCACTTTCAATATTGCAGTGAAGCGTGTTCTTATTTCGATGCCTGTGAGAAGTGCTATAGAAATTGAAGAGTATTTCATATTCTCAGAGATATTGCAAGTCTCCATACACATGTATAGAAACAATTTGTCTGTTTCCAGCTGTGATTCCATTAGATGTGATGGAGACTTATGTACCCACTTGTAAGAAAACTGGTTGTTTCAAAACCACTGAAGAAACAGGAAAGGAGTTCAGAATAAAGCAAACATAACAAGTGAAAGAATACAGTGGCTATTTCAAAACTGCAGCTAAAAGTAAATTCCTGTTCTGACAGAAGTATCCAACCCTAGTTGGTCTCAATCTGTGGGGCAAGGAAGGATGCTGAGAACTAAAACTTACAGTGGTTGAAAACCAGAAATAGCTAATAAAGCACGGTTATTGGCTGTGGTTTGTTACAATGCTTTAATGCAAAATAAGGCTGACCTGACAAGCTAAAATTCCTTTAGGAACCGCCTATAATCTTTTGACATTACCACTAACACTTTGCAGCACTTAGATAATAATTAGGAATTCCTCTGGTTTTCACTGTCACTGTATGAATCATTTGGTTTAAATGTGGATACCTTAAGTAGGTCTGAATGATTCCGCTGGAATCAGCAAATTAACTAGACCGTTTAATCTTCTCAGCCACGTTTACATGGCTATAGGAACTGCGGCCAGACATTTTGAATGTTAATTGGAGACTTGTAAAAATGAAGGTTCCTCTTACTTTTGTAAAGGTCAGCAGAATGAATGGTACAATTCACATCACTTGAAAAAATGAAAATCGTTTTACAAAGTGTCAGACATGAAAAAATAGTATTGAAATGAATAAACATGTGAAGGAATTAGGTGAAATGGATACAGAATTTGCTTTGGAACTAGGGATGAGCAACTAGTGGGATCTATTAAAGGAAATCTATTGAAAATGGGGAGGTAAACCTAGGCTGGGAAAGCTGATTCTAAATAGACAATTGCTCTGTAATCTCCTTCCCTGTGTCCGTCCCCCCCCCCTTTATTGCATATGTGGGCATTGGTCAACCAACACTTTTAATGAGTAACTGTATATATTACACATTTAAATAATCAGTTGTGAGGCCCAAATAAAGAAAACCCTATGACTGTACTCGCAAGGTAAAATATGTTGTACTCCTACTCCTAAGTGTTGCAAATCCCACCACTTTTCCACTGGTAATAAAATAGGTGGGTTTGGCAACTGCACAAAATATTTAAATGTAGGATGCATTGAATTATTATTTAAGTATCTACTTTGAAGTAGTTACTGTTCTTTTGCTTAACAGGAAAAAAGAACTTTCTCTGCTTATCTTCTGACAGGTCCCTTTGAATGTTGCATTTCCCATCATTTTCCTGTTTTAATGTTTGGGTTTTTCTAAATTTCTTGCTTGAAATGGTAGTTTCTGTTTTCTTCCGTGCAACCGCTTCAGTGCCACTTTCTTCCCTCCCTGGCCCCTAGACTCGGCAGCATCTGTAGGTCAGCTGTGCTTTGTGCAGACTAGTAAGGAACCACCGTAGGCAGCGGAGCTGGCTGCTTTCTGTGGAAGGAAATGCTGCAACCGCTTTATGGAAGCAGCTTACATTTCTCACCTGAGGGGCTACCAGTGGTTACATCAGTTCCGTCAAGCTGCCTGTGGATTCAGAGTCCTGCATTTAGTCAAAGTGCTCTTAACCATAACCAGCATTTAACTTTCTTGCTTATTTGAAGTCTAAGACTTTGAGACCATCTGCTCTAAATGAATCCCCAGCTATCATTATTAAAATATCAGCAAGGGATATCACTCAACACTGGAGTGCCCTTGCTCTAGTTTCTGTGAAAACACAGACAAGGAAATATTCCCTGCCCCAAAGAATGAAATGGGCAAGACAGAGCAAACAGAAGCACCTGGTAGGGAAGGAACTTGGTTGCAGTCACACAGCGAATCGATCTTTGGCAGACCTCAAGGTGTTTTGATTTTTGTGCGGTTGATTTTTATTATTTTTTTTAAACTAAAAGCAACAGTGATTTGAAATGGTATCCACAATGTCAGGAATCCCCTTTTTATTTCTGGTTATTGGTCCATAGGTGGAAATACCCTTTCTGACATATCAAGGGATCTCACTGACCTGCTGCAGTCCGTAGTCCCTATCACCTGCCCCTCTTCCTTCATCTACCCTCTGATCTAGGCAAGGTGTGAAAGAATAGAGCATTTGTTACCTTGCATCAGTAACTGTTTATCACAGACAAATAAACTCCAAAGTGGGGAAAAAGTGAGATACCTTACAGTGACCTAATTTATAGAGACTCTAACTCTTTTGCAGACCAGGAATTTGGTCAGTTTTCTTTAATAATGAACAGATCCAACTATAAATCAGTTTACCTAGTGTCACAGATAGGCAGGAGGAAAAGAAACAGTGGAGACCACAGACGTACTCTGTTTTTATACTGCTTTTTCATCTGGTTTCCAGTTACCTTTTTTGCATATTTGTTTCCTCACCCATCTTCCTGTTTCCTGTGGTGGTATTTTGAAGCACTACTCTACACCTTTATGTAGGAGGTCTCCACCGAGGTGGCTGAGTGGAGCTGCAGCAGTACTACCCAATCTGCCTTCTGGTGGAACGCGCAGATCCTGCTGCCTTCAGCCCGGCTGCATTCCCTTATCTTTCATACTTGGCACCCTCTCTCCTACAATCATGTGGAAAAATAATAATGAGCACTGTCAGGAATATTTTTTTTTTTTTTAAAGTTTTGGGCTAAGATTTGCACATGTAAATTTAGAATTTAAAAGCAATTTGCTGTATAGTGATTAGGTCCCTGTTTCAAAAAGCACTTTGGGGTCTCGCTCATGCAGAAAGCCATGGGAAAGCCACAACAGCCTGAAACAACAGCGGCCACTGGCAAAGCTCGTGCAGTAGTGCAGGTTCAGGGACTGAATACGTGTCCATCCAGCATGCAACCAGTCCTGCAGCACAGACAGAGAATTGCGCCCTGGATGCAGTATCAGCCTGGCGCTGCCCCAGGGCTCTCAGCAGGGCTAATGAGACCAGGGCCAGTGCCACGATGAGATGGATATGCTGGTGCCTGGCCCATGCGTTGCGCACAGTCTGCCAGGCTGAGGCCCCGTGAGTGCTCCTGCACTGTGTGGCAGAGACGTGCTGTCAGCCACATCGCTCCATATACCGCTGGTTTTGTACGGAGTCTGAAACGGACTTCCTGGCATCTCCGGAGGTTCCCTTGGCCCAGCAGGCATGTGGCTTTCCTCATCCTCCTTACAGCTCAGCCGTTACCAGCTAAAATGAACAGTTTCCATTCTGCAGTCAAAACAGACTGGGGATCACTTTATGTAAGTGGAAATCTTCATGTACTGTCTACAATACATAAGTTATATTATTGCCATGAGCAAGTTAACCAATTCTGGAAACAATTGAGTACTAATAACAAACTAACCCTTAATCAAACATGTTTTGCATTGTCTGGGCTCATTAGCTTCACAGTGGCTGAAGCACAATAAGGCATCTGCTTCTAGTTTCTTTCCTAAATCTGTAATAAACATTTTAATGTATGTAATCATGATGACCCCGTATTGTGGTGTTCTGTCACATCAGCTGACTGGTTCTGCCTGTTTTACAAATAATCTTTCTCTGGTAAAATGATCTACTTTTTCTACATTAGTATGAGGCTCTGTCTGCAGTAGTGGACGCGTTCAGGCGTTGTAAAATGTGTAAGTGACCATTTTTAATTTAGTAGCACTTAGAGGTCTAAGTTAGGGTCAAAGTCTCATTGTGCTAGGCACTGTAAAAACTCACAGTAATGGAAAGCTTGATTGGAAATTTCTCTTATCTGAGTATGCAAGAATAGCTAAATTTAGGAGGTGAAATAGTGGTGCAGAGCAGAAAAGCATTTGCCAAAGTCATGTCTCAAGACACTAGAAGGGATAAGAAATTGAACCATAGTCCTTGTTCAGTGTCTTATCCAGAAACCCTCTTGTTTTCCATAATTAAACTATTAAACAGTAAGAGTAAATACTTAAATGAAGATAAGGAATAAAGTAGAACCGCACACCTCAAATCACTTTTCTGCTTTCTGTGGTGCTCTGGACTCCTCTTTGCTGCTGTTTGCCTGGTATTTGGGCACAGAGTTGACTTGAGGAACGTGGACTTTCACTCTGCCCCAGTTATGGGATTTTAAACCTTTCCAGCACTGAGACATTTGATTGCCTGTCCTCTTGTTTCTGGTGGGCGAACTGGCTGCTGTTTCATTTGAGGATATGTGTTCTGCAGGGCTTTCATGTTGTTGGTGCGTCTTGCTTCTTTTGATGGTTCCAACCCAGAGCAGCTGGGATGCTTTTCCCTGGCCTTGACATTTTCCACAGAAAGCCCGACAACGTGCTCAAGCTTGGTGGTTTCCACTTCCCAGTTACCCTCACTTCTAACCCCGTTGCTGTGGCTGCCTGCCGTAACCTGTGTCTTGCTGCAGACTCACCTGGTGCCTTTTCCATCGCATGCTTGCTGATCTGATAGCTGGATAGTTTCCCGTTTTTGTGCAGTGTCCTGGGGCTGGGGCTCCCTTGCTGCAGGGAGGTGCTTGTGCCTGGGGCTCGGCTGGTGCTGGATCCCGGCCATTGCTTACACCTGGGACTGCTGGTGCTGAGGAACAAAATCCTGGCATTGCAATCCCAGGGCTGGGTTGCCCCAGACACCCCAAAGAAGGGGCCGCAGCCCGGGAGCGCTGAGTTAAGAAAGCCTTCCAATAAGTTATACTTGGTTCAGGGTGACTCTCCCCTGTGTTTATGCCTGCCTCTGCTTCTTCTGACCAGAGGAGGTCATTTAGGCTCCTTGCCCCTGTTGCTTCTAGGCAGGGTATTTTTCACCTTGCTTTTTGTATCGCTTTGTGTCACTTTGTGCTTTGTACTGCGATGCCTCCGCTCTCGCAGGTCCTTCACCTTGTTCTGTGCAAGCGTCCGTGCACAGCGTGATTTTTCCCTGCAACAGTTCAGCTCCTCTTGCTGTCTGCGTGCCCTTCCCTTGGGTTGGATTTCAGCTGCCTGCTTCACAAACTAGAACCTCTCCTGTTGGCTGGAATAAGAGAGCCACAAATGCGCCTTTCCTTAATTAAGGAACCTTTAACATCTTCAAGGCATGTGTTGGTGTGTGACTCCTTGGGTCAATAACATGAGCATACAGTTTATAATCTGCTGCTTAACTTCTAGTTCAAGGCCTCTTTGCAGCCCTGTTCTGCCACAGGGGTCGCAGCAGTTCACAGCTGGCTTTGTGTTAACTCCTGGCAAGAACATGTGTCTTTTATGTCCTTTCTTCCCAACAAGATGGCAAAAGCTCCACGTTTCTTTTCTCTGCCCTGCTGTCTATCAGTAGGTTTGTTTATGGCCTTCATTGTCGTTACTCTTGCTTCAGTGCTTGAGCAGATTTGTAGACTCAGAAATCTAAGTGCTGTTTTGTTTGTCTGTTTAGTCATAAATTCTGTCTTGGTGTGTGTTCTGCCCGGCTGACCATTGGCGCTGTGTTTCTCGTATATTTATTAGGGAATGATAAAAGAGCCGTAGTCTCTGAAACTACATTCGCTCCTCGGCAGGGAAATTATTTACAGAGATGCTGCAGGTACTGCTAGCTCTCCATTTGAGCATGCACACATGCTGCTTTCTTGGCCTCTTCCATCAAACTGTTCCGCTTAGGGTTTTACAGTTTTACAATATAGCAGGAAAAATTAAAGGACCCTGATGAGCAGAGTCCTCACCTACTGCTTGCTGTAGCTCCTTCGTCTCTAAAGCAGAAGGGCTGACGCTACACAGGAATGAACTAATGGTGGGGCTGGTGGTAAAAGCAGGAGCAGGAATACAAAGCAGTGAATGCCATGCAATGCAGACTACAGTGTGAAGATTTCCAGCGTAACAGCGTTGCCAATGTTTGTACTAGGAACTGAAAGATTTAAGAAGAAAAATGTTTCTCAGTAGCAGATCATGATTTCCCTATGTATTCCGTTTCTCGTCCTATACTGACAGGTACTTAACATTGATAGCACTAGTAGGAAATCCCTAACTATGCCCTTCTTCATCTACAATTAGACACACTATATTTTGCTTACTGGTCAAGTAACTAAAACAAAACCAAACCCTTTGTGATTACTCTGCTCTTTGAACAAAGATTTTTTAGGGTCAGATACAGAATAAGGATGATCCAGGCATCTCCGTGAGCACCGTCCTTACACAATAAAAATCCTGAGAGCTTCCTTGCAAGAAAGCATCTCTGGAGATATAGTGCCTTTTTTCCAGCTCAGTAGACTTAACTATGCTGATCTTTCCACTGATGGCATTTTAGTTTGGGTTCTTTTCCTCATGCATATCTTTTGATACTTGCATGACATCTGCTAGTACAGAAAACCAGGTGTGGTGTGACGAAGATAAGGACTACGTTATTTGGCAAGTTATATAATCTTAAAATCTGTCATAGGAACATAAAGTATTGAGGTTAAAAGACTTGTAAGTCTGATTAGATGTTTATATTTTATTTAGAATAACGTTTGGATGTTTTCACAAAATGACTGGAGTTATAAGTATTCTGTTAAACCCTTCAGCTCTCCTACTTGGCTGCTTCTTGAAATGCCCCAAAGTTTTCCCATTGCATAATATGATGGGCTTTTCTGTTGCAGCTGTGTTGTGCTACACTGCTCCTCTAACAAGTGAAATCTTTGGGAAGTGACACTCCCAGCAACTTCTTCACTGAGCAGATGCAAGTGTTGCAAAGAAAGTTCTCTGCTGTGTGGTTGTTTGGTTTGGGGTTTTTTTTAAGGCTGGCTGAGGCCTGAGATGGGCTCTGCTTTGCTGCTTTCCCATCTGGGAATCTCAAACATGTTTCTAGTAATTGTGCTCCTTTATCATATCCATTTCTGTCTGGTCATCTGCCTGTGCTTGTTGAGCGTGATAAGGAAAGCCCTTTCCTGGCAACACGTGGTGACAGGTCAAGGCCCCACAAGACCACTGGCATCACAGATCTCCAGTGTGGTCAACTCTGAGGAAAATGGTCCAGGTGTCTGCCCTGGGTGTGCTCTGACAGCTCAGTGCGCTGAGAAGTCCCCGGGGTGGCTGGCCTGAGCTCTGAGACGCCTCCTCTGCAAGTGCTGCCGGGTCCAGGCAGGGTGCAGCGAGATACAGGATCTCTGTAGCTTTTCTGCCTGGCATGGACTGAACATGCCCCTTTGTAAGAGCTCTTAAAACCCTGCTGATGTCCTGCCCAGCATGGATGCCACAGGTAGGCTGTGTGGTAAGACACAGCTGATCAGAATGGAAAGAAATCTTCTATGGGAAATGGCCTAGGAATAGGTTTGCCTTGTGCCCTCAACAGCCCTCAGCTGAAAAGCTCATTGCGGAGATGGGCGCGTGTTGCTGTTACTGTGCTCGCAGGGAGTGGGAACACTCACCTGAGGGTTTTCTGAAAGAGAGCTCTAGTGGCCTGCAGAAATGTAAGAGAAGCAGTTGCTAACATGACCAAGCAAACCCAGAGTGTAATTGCTGCGACTCCGACTTTGCCAACTGTGAAGACGAGCGTGTTCCGTGACTGGACGTGTATTCTTGCATGGCTTCAGGACTAAGTGTGGAAGATGGTGTGGTTTCACAAAGTGAAAGGAAAGGGAGCTCTATAAAAAGCAGGCAAGCCAAACGTCATGGTTAAATCTGGGCTTTGAGGGGGTAAGTCAGGTGAGAGGGCAGCTGAGGCTGAGCTGCTCGGCTTGCAGCACAGTTTGCAGACTGACAAAGTGTTTTGCTGTGCGTATTATGCTGGTTATGTTAGGCTCTGCAGGTTCCCCAGAGCAGCAGAGACACCTCCCCGGCATTGCCTTGGCACCAGCCAGGCTCCCAGCAGCGACGGGAGGCAGGAGCAGGGGTTGTCCAGGCGAGGGTCCAGAAGGATGCACTTAAGCTAGTTCAAGGCATGCATGATGTTAGAAGTAAATAGAAAAAACTGTGGTGTTTACTGTCCTTTTTCCTTTTCGTTTTTTTTTTTTAATGTGCAATTTACATCACCTTTGGAGTCAGTCCCAAATGATGGGCGTTTAGTCATTTCATGTCGTGCCCACCTGCTATTTTGAGACATTTCAGAAAATGACTGGTTTCACAATAGGATTGCAACATATGTCAGAGAGGGACAAGGACATTAGAATAAAATTGGAAAAGGAGGAAAACATAAATGGATCCAGAGCTGTTATTTCATGTTAATATGCAGATGGTTTTTATTACATAAAGACATGGGGAACTGTGCAGGGCTTGCTCTCCGCACTCGTTTTGTCCTGCTCCTCTTCCCCAATTTTGCTTTTTGTCTGATTGTCACATCTTCTTGTAACCAAGATTGTGTATTATCCTTGAGGCACCATCTGTTTACTTTGTATGCGTATGACATACCACCATGGGACCTGGCACTCATGGCCTCTGAATGGTCCAACGACACATATTAATAGCCTGATGCAATAGGGTAGTTCTGCAGTTCCTTAATACTCCTGGATGCAGAGGGTGAATAAAACAACCTCCAATACAGGGAGCTCTTAATCGCTCTTCAGGCAATAGGAATTGGTGCTGGTTTGGAAAACCAGGTGAAGACTGTAATAAGGCATTTGGATTGCTAGAGAAGGTTTCTGTTCGGAGTATATTTAGAAAGAGTGTATTTTCTCATGTAATGCAGTCTCAAAATGCAATTTTTATTGCTCATTTCAGCTGTTAGAACCTGTCTTTGAGCTGCAACTGGATTAGCTCCTAAATCAGTTATACCCCACTTCTGAAGTGTGAGAGGAATCCCATTGTCAGTAATTCAACATGATCTTCTATAAAGATATGGCAAACTCAAATTTTCCCCATTACAATTTAGAAATGGCCTCTTTAAGCAAGAAAATTTTTCTCAGACCATATATCTTGGTTTGTTTTGCATAGCCCAAAGCTCAAAGCCACAAAGGATTAATCAGCAATATTTAGCTTTTTGGAGCCTGTGTTTTGTGCGGTTGTGTATGTCAGCATCCTTCTTTTTGACAATGCAGTAGACCAGAGATGAAGCATATCCAAAATCAGGTTTATCAAATATCTCTTAAGTATTTAAAGAGAAATATATTTATTTTTAAAAAACCTATGTTTTCTGAATGAAAGCTGAATTCTGTTTGTTCCAAGCTTTCCATCTTCTTTCAAAAAACCCCCTGAACTTAGGCTATAAAGATGACAAAGCACCATTGTGAATGCCTGTAGGAAGAAGAAAATAGGACACCACCTGAGGGCAGCAAATACTCAGCTTCTCTCTTTGACAACCTAACAAACTACCATAAAGAGATAGGAGACCGTACTTTTATTTTCCATTTATTCACCTTGTACTTTTTGACTTGTCTTGCAAAGAGTATTGTTTCCAAATAATTACACTGATGGAAAGAAATGCCATTTTTCTATAGCTGCAAAAAATAAAAAGGGGATTTTATTCTGAGTTTCTATTTTTGCTTTGGAATTCAGCAAAAAACCAAAGATGCATGGTATTTTTTTTAAGGTGAAGGGGTCTGGCAGCAGAAGCTCATTTTCACCAAATACTTCCACAGAATGTTATATGGCAACAGTTGTGCAAAGTCTTCACACTAGAAAAAGCAGAAAAAAACATATGAACTTGAAAAAATATGTTTTCAGTCAATATAAATGATAGTGTGAGATCATGTAACTTTCAGATACATAAAGGATGAAGACAATGTCAAAATACACATTTGAGGATGTCACATTAAATCTGTACAACAACCTTTAATCTTAGCATAGACTAAATTCGTATAGCACTTTATTTCATAACCATGTCTTTTTTCTAAAAAATCATAGAATCATAGAATAGTTTAGGTTGGAAGGGACCTTAAAGATCGTCTAGTTCCAACTCCCCTGCCATGGGCAGGGACATCTACCACTAGACCAGATTGCCCAAAGCCCCATCCAACCTGGCCTTGAACACTTCTAGGGATGGGGCCTCCACAACTTCCTGGGCAACCTGTTCCGGTGCCTCACCACCCTCAGAGTGAAAAATTTCTTCCTAATATCTAATCTAAATCTATCTTCTTCCAGTTTGAAGCTATTACCCCTCATCCTATTGCTACATGCCCTTGTGAAAAGTCCCTCTCCAGCTTTCTTGTAGGCCCCTTTCAGATACTGGAAGGCTGCTATAAGTTCTCTCCGGAGCCTTCTCTTCTCCAGGCTGAACAACCCCAACTCTCTCAGCCTGTCCTCATAGCAGAGGTGCTCCAACCCTCTGATCATCTTCGTGGCTCAGTTTTAATGCTCAATTTTAAAATGAAGCAAAATGATGAAAGAAAATCCATCATCTGAAATGAAATGTATGCCTTCATGTTCCATTAACAGCTTTAAAATTTAGTTGTAAAGCAGAGGTCTTTACCAGTTAGGGTAACAGACTGATGAGCCGTGAGGTTATTTGGTAACTTGACAGAGAAGACCATGTTTTGTTGTTGTGCTTCACAGTCTGATGGTAATGACGATGGAGACATATTGGTCTAGGTTTTTACTTTCTTCCTAGTCCCATTTTTCCCAAGCTGATCCATTTTGCACCTTTTATTGTACCAATTGCTGCCTTCCCTGTAGCCCTTTCATCCTCATTGGATGTTTCCAATTCTCCATTCTACAGTTTGGGCTGCTCCCCCTCAGCCCCTTGCTCCCCTCTTGTCACTAAGCCTCTTCCTAGCTCCTTCTCCATGCCAGCTGTGCTTCTCCTCCTCCACCTGGCTGAAACACCAAGATAGGGGCAGCCAGAATGCATTGGGTGGAAGTTTTGGCCTCAGCTCCTCTGCCTGGTGCTGCAGCATCCTCAACTTGTTGGAAGATGTCATGAGCAGGAAAGTCCTGCTGAGCCCCATCAGCTGTGAATGTGCATGTGTGTATCTTGGGACCTCAGAGCCTTGCACAGCAGAACCTGAGTGGATGTTCACATGGGTTCTAAATACCAGCCCTGGTTTCACCCACATCTTTGCTGAACTTTTAATCTCCGGTCAAAAGCACAGAGTTACTGGAGAGATTTAGTTTTATGGTGGTATTTATTTTAATGTTGAGGTTAGAGAAAAAGTGAAGTCGACTTACCATTTTCAGAAACAAGTGAAATGTATAAGCTAACTAAAAATATATCCGCATACAGAAATAAAATTCAAATTCAGCTTAATGCAATTCAGCACCATAATAGGCAATTTCAGTGCATGTGAACAAAGTTGGTGAGATTTAATTGAAGGCAGGCTTATGTAATGGAAAATGTAAAAGGTGTCTTACCTGTAGGTATTGTTATTGGTGTTACCTCTGTTTCTCTTGTCTGAGGTCGTGTTGTCCTGCAGACATACAGGATTATTGGAAGGTGATAAATGGAAGAATGTCTCTGTTTCACAGATAGGAAAACTACTGTTGGAAAGACTGTTGGTCAGGGTTTTCAAGATTTGGCACCACTTTTAAATTTTTAAATTTTCAGCTTTGGTTATCCAATCTGAGAGAGAGAAGCTGTCTTTTCAGAGTGGCTTTACATTTGTCCCTCCCACAGAAAGTAAACTAGGGCTCCCAGTCCACTTTTCTAAAAATCGGGTCTTAGGTGTTTCAGATGAAGTCTGCAAAAGCTGGCCATTACTGAAATGTTGAATTTTTTTTAATTTTTTTTTTTACACCCTATCTTGCACAGGAAATCTATTTCAGAGCCAGGAATACAGATTGAATCTTAGGACTTCTACACCTTTGGTTCAGCAACAAGACCATCTGTCACTTCTAATTCCTGCTATGAAAAAGACAATCTAGTTTTCTTTGATGGAATAATTCTGAATTTGCAAGCTACATTTTTCTCCCTTTCCCCAATTAGATTTTTCTCCTCTCGTACATCCTGGAGTCTCGATTTGAAGGTTCAGCCTTGGATAAAGCTAAACCCAAAGAGAACGATGCATTTTTAATCACTATCTCCCCATTGGTTTTGAAGTAAACTTGTAAAACATGCTAACTCCTCTCACCAAAGCAATCTTGACTCAGTTTCAAAAGGGAGAGAAATCTGAGAACAGGTGAATTCCTTGTCACTTTAGATCTCACTAAGGATGTGCAGAACTTTCGCTCCATTTTAAGCTCAATCTATGTTTTGGAAGGTAGATTTATAAGGAGGGACTGGAAATTTTTTCAGCTATGTCTACATCTTAACTAGCATCTGCATATCATTCCAAGACTGCTTTTTAATCTACTGGGTTCTCACTCGGCTTTGTTTAAACTCTCCAAGGCAAAGTACTCTTTCTCATAGCACCATTAAAAACATGACTAGAGTCTCTTTCATAATGAGGAAACAAATCAAGCTGCTTCTTTGGAGAGAACCATCCTCATCCTCATCTGGGTAAAGATGTGTTTTCTGAGATCATAATGTGTTCAGCCTTTCACATACATGTTTTCATGGTGTAAACTACAGATAAAAAGCACGTGATATAATTTCATCATTTCAGTGGCCTTATTTTTCATGACTGTAGGTGCGGGAATGTCTCAGGCAGCTCCTTCCATCCAGGTATTGTCTTTCCCACCCATCTATCCATAAATACATTCCTGAAGCACAAACTCAGTTGTGTTTGTATAGTTCAAGGCATGTCTCTGCTGTTAAATTTTAATGAAAATATGATTGAAACTTTGGGGATTAATGACCGCTTGGCAAAAATTCAGCTGATACCTACTTTATCTGCACCAGTTCTTCCAACCTTTTTTCTACAATGAATAACTAAAAAGGACCGAGGAACTGAAAGCTGTTTCTAGGATACAGTGTGCAGCACTTCCTACTCTTGGCTCACTCTAACTTCAGCCTCTCGGCTCTGTCATTTTTTTCTGTCTATGAATTTAAAATAGTTTTTGCCACCAGATAGTGAAGTGAAAGCGGTAGCATTTGTCCCAGCTGTGGGTGGGATCACCCTGCTACTGTGGTAATATCAAAGGGGCTGATCCTCATGAGTATTGTGCAGTAGGGTAATTTCGATACATTACTTACCCTCCTGTTCGGAGCAAACCCTTTCTGCAGTGAGTTCAGAGGCTTTGTATATGGATGTGAGCACACACATGCCCCTATGCAAAGCGCAGCTTCTCCACATTGGCATTCCAGCTGGCAGTTCCTGGAAAGCTGTCTGGAAAGTCACTGAGTAGCTCCAAAAGCTACGGCAAAAGGGAAATCATGAATGATATGGCCTCCCTCCTACTGTGCATACCTGTACCGCCCCTTCTGTGCTCCAGTGCTTGTGCAGAATGAGCAAGAGATCGTTGCTTTTTTGTAAAACCATGACACCTGCTTTGAGGAGAGAACAAATTCCTCATGGGGCTCTGGTCTTTGGGCAGTCCAGCTGAGAGGAAGAAAAGATCTTTGAACTGTGTTGCTTCAGGTTGATCTGGGTATAAACACTTTGGGTACATTGGTCCATTGTAAACTCCTGGAACAGGAACAGGATGCAGGTATAGCAGACAATTATTATGAAACAATTGCTGCTCTATAAACAGCCAGTTTACAGCTTTCTGGTGTCCCAGAGATAGAGGTGTTGGTTTCATGTTCTTGGCAGCCCTCCACTCCATAAGTCAAGGTCCCCCTTTTTGACCAGAAGCTGGCAGGAGGCTCGGAGGTCAGTGGTAAAGGGCTGCTGGGGAAAAGCTAGCCTCAGACTGGAAAACTGAAGAGATTTTTTTGTCATTTACGTTTGGGAGGCAAACCCGCTCACCAGCATTTTGCACTTGCAGTACATGATTACTTTGAGATTTAGAAAGCAAACAAACAGTAATCATTAAGAGCAGTTTATTAAATGAAATAAATTTCTCCTTGTGCCGTTGACTAAAGAGCAGGCAATTTAGCTGTTCCTATTTATGGCGTTATGCCTAGATTTTTCTAACCTGAAACGACAGTTTATATACATGGGTTTTTTGAGGTTTGCATGTACTTTTTAAGAGTTTTACACAAATGAGCTTTTACCTCTCCTCTGTCCACAAGTGCCACCATGTGCAAGTGATTGAAAATGGTAGTGTAAATCTTGGTGCCACTTCTAGGCAATTACAGAGCCTTGAATACACGGCACATACCCACAGGCAGCGATCTGCCCGGGTGTTTAGCAGAGGGGTGTTTTTTCTCAGCCAATTCAGGCAGGGCAAAAACACACATTCGCTCCAGGCCCATGTTTGGGATGGCGAAATAAAATAGTTCCCATAGTTATTCCTAGAAGTTAATTAGCTGTGACAGTGGGAAAGTGACAACCTCATGATTCTTGGATATTTATAACGAGGCTGTCACTTGCTAGGTTAGTCAGGTCATAGAGGAGACAAGTGTGTGAAGTCAGGTTTCTGGCAGGACACAGAGCTGAACCTGCATTGTCGTGCTTCCTTGCCATTGCTTAGATGTTGGCAGAAAGGGTGTCTTGGTTTGTAACACTACACCAGCGTGTGATCCGTATCTTTGGGAAACGTGGCTTCACGGTGCTGCAGAGCTCTCTAGGTGCACATGCATTGCCTTCGTCACATGCCTTTAGGATTTGATCCAGGATTATTGAAATAGCGGTGTCTTTTCTGCTCCTGCTTTCATGAGCACAAGTTCAGACTTCCAGGGGCAAAGTGGAGCCGTGGCTTAGGGAGGTCACGGAGGACATGAAGAAAGACCGTGGTGCCATCCCTCAGTGTGCAGTCTGCTTAGGTGGGTGCTACAGCGTTCACCATGCCTTCACCGTAGTGCCCTTCTGCACCGTGCACCGGTTGCTCCATGGGTGATGTAGACAACTGGTTTGGGGTCTTTTGCCTCTACCTTGTGCATTTAGCAAGCGGCACTGCTACTATCGTGCTTCAGGACTTACTGTAACTATGGAGTTTCCTAACGCAGGAGGAGACATTAGAGTTTGTTTGACTCTGTTTTCACTGTGTAATCAAGGCTTAATGTGCTAAATGTGTTCGCTGTACATTGGTAACAGTACAGCTGAGCATGGCTTTTTGTTAATACCTAGAGAGCTGCTCAGGTCCAGAAAGGCTGCTGGGAATATTTCTGAGAGCATTTTTTTGGTATTTTTGAGAGTTAAAAGAGCAAAAGTGTTACACCAGGGGAAAAAAGCTCTCAAATTACACATTTTGTGCAAATCACAGGTATTTTATTGGTAATGATAGGCTAACCTGGAATAGATTATTTCAAAAATGTCTCTCATTCAGAGTACCATTTATTAATGTTGTTACTGCTCAGTAAAAGAGAGATCTCGCACTGAGAAATATGAGAGTTACCATTGTGATAAGGAGAGAGCACAGAAGTTGGTTCATTTTCATCTGGCTGTCATTTTGGTCCTTCAGTTTTAGTAGGAAAAACTATCATACAACTTTAGCATGATCTCTAGAGTGTGGTTTCTCCGTGAAAATTTCCTGCCCATAAATACTGTGCCAAATTTTGTAGTGGGTTTGTCATCTGCCCAATATTCTTCAGAGAAAGCAACTGACTGTTGGCTTCCCAAATTATTTCTTCTCCTAATATTGGTTCCTCAGTGCTAGCTTGAAGGGGGAACAAACCCCAACTATATATACATAATCAACTAAAACCAGACGTTTCCGTCAAAGAAATGTAAAGCTTTGGAACAAATAAAAATAGTTTCATGCAAATTTCTCTTTCTTAAAACTGGCAAGATTTCAACAAGCATTTTCTGAGAAATATTTTATTTTACTGAAAGGTGGGACACTGCTTTTTTGCATTGCTACAAACCCCCACTGGAGAGCAAAGCTGGGAAGCTGCCAAACATCTCATACCTGCTGTGACAATGGGTAGCTGTATCAACACACAGAAACCCATATTTAACTAAAATGTTCAATTGAATTCTAATCTACAGCTAATCGCTAAGCTTTTTAAAAAAATCTCCCTATTCATGTTTGATTTCTAAAAAATACCTTTATGATATAATGCAAGTGAATGAATGGATGAGAGACTCAAGCACAATAAGCTATCTACAAAGCTAAATGAGCTATGGGGCTCATATTCTATTAAATATTGGACCCATGAAACTCTCAGTTACAAAGAACCTTTACATGGAAATTGGGAAGTCACTGAAGGACCCTTTTAGTACTCCTCAGGATAGAAGGAGATACAGATATGTGTTTTTGTTTTGTGCTATGACGTCCCAGGGAGAAAGCACTTCCAAGTCTCCATAAGCCACACAACTCAATAAGAAGATTACAATAGAAGAAGTACCAGTGGTCACCATTTGTGTGTAGTAGGTGTATTTTGTGTTCCAAATAGAACTGCAACCTCCTGAATGAAGCATGTGTGTGTCTGTTGTAGGGAAAAGGGAGAGTTTTCATCTTTTCTACCTCGACTATATGCAGAAGACAGCATGCCATCTCTGAGTCTGTGCATCAGACTTGGCATCTTCTGTGTGACTGGCAGTATCTAAATTAATTTCTTCTCAGTATTTCTTAATGGGAGATATTACAAAACCGAAGAGGTGCTCCTCCCTTGACTTCTTTGGGGGCATAATTTGAAGTTAACAATGGGGGAAATATGGGATTAAAACACACAGTCCCTAAGTCAGGACTTGTAATGCAGCACCTCATCATCCTTTACAAGCCTGAATGGGTACCCTGCCCCGGTTTTGCCAAGGAGGCTCTGATGTTCCTGATAAAAAACACATCTGTGGAGCAGATGCCTACCTCTTACAGAACCAAAAGATAGTTTCATATGAGGATGCTGTGGAGCAAGTGTGAAGAACGAGACATTTGTGTGCAGCTGGTTCTCCAGCACAGCCTCTCGGGTCTCTCAAACACCAGAAAAGTATATGAAAAACAGAAAACTCTTCCCTGGACCTCCTCATTGAGTTTCAGGTGCTTACCTTCTAACGGGGTCTCAGTTTCCATCTTTTTTGCAGACCTAAACATAAGGGCAGTCTGATCTGTGCTAGTGTTTGGTTGGGGCATCCAGCAAAACTCTCTGTAAGTATGATGGCTCCTCTTTACTAATTTTAAGAAATTCCTTGCAAGTGGTTCATTCTTATTCTGTTTTTCCACCCTGCACAGCAAGGCTGGGTGTATCCTTAATTTAACCTGGCGGTGAGAAGTACTGACGTGTACTTTTAACTGAAGTGACTCTCCCTGACCCAGGTTTTATGCTTGTGTTGAAACCCTGTCAGTGAAAATAATTTTCCAGTGTCTTTCCATTTGTTCTGTTATGATACTGTGTCTTCAAATCTCCACCTTTTCAGTGTGAATAGGCCAGTGTGACCTTCTTACCAAACGATTATTGAAGAATACAGCTAACAAAGTGTTCTAGGGAGCTATCAAATGTCTCCAAGGTAAGGCATGCATAAAACATGAGCACATAGTCGTAAATAACCAGGCTCCTCTTCATTTATTTTAAAATAATGACGGTTGTTTAACTGGCTTGAAAGGGTTACTCTTTCACCCCTAGCTTGTTCTGAGCACCGTGGGAAAATGACATGAGCACTGTTTAGTTTAAGGGATGTAGTCATGCAAAACCTTTGCTGTACTTGTGGAGGAAGCTGGAGTGTTTCAAGAAATAATGAAGGTGTGAATCATCACAATTCTGAATTGTCTGATAAGAAAATCTTTTAATCTCTTGTAGTAATGTAAGGACTCCAATTGTTGCAATTCTCTTTATAAATTGTGCAATAAAATACAGAATCATTGCAAAAGAATCCAGGATTATCAGCAGGCTCTTCCTTTGATATCAGTATTTCTGAACGGTGTTCTTTAAAGGCTTTTGCTTGTTAGGTTTAGTTTTAGGAGACAAGTAAACTAATTAGTTCTTCCCCCCACACACACTTTGTGGTCTGTTCTTGCCACGCTTGGAAAACATTTGAGCTCAAACAGTTCATTTTCAGTTTTCAGTTGTGCCCGTTAGCAGGAAGGATTTCCATTCTTCAAAAACAACTTAAGAAAACAACCAGAATGAGATACTGCTTTCATTAAAAGTATATGCAAAAGATAAGGATTTTAGTTGCTTACTTCCTTTTTTATAAAATAGATTTTAAATGGCATTCAAAATGTACCAAAAAATCCTCGGTTTTATATGTGTCTGTTCAGTCAAAAAAACCTCAAGTGTTCCTTTTTGAAAAATACTCTCATTTCTCATTGTTTCTGGAATTTGGCTCCACGTGCTCTATGTGATTTTACAGGATGACATCTATGGTCTTTTACCAAGGTTTTATGCTTTTATTTATACAAAAATCACAAAATGCAGTAGGATGTCAAGAAAGCGAACAGCTTGGTAAGATTTAGGCTTCTGAGTTCCTTTTATGATCAAGAAAGATATAAAATCATGTAAATCACTCAAATTGGAAACCTCAGAACCTAGCTTTGATATATGACTCTTCTCATAATATACGATAAGACTTTGATTACAGCTTTATCATTTCACTTATCACTTCCTAGGCAGCACCTGCCCATTGACTAGAGAGGAAATCAAACGCTTATCCACTGCTACCTTTGCCTGTGGATGGCAAAAAGGTATCTATAATATATGACAAAGTCCTGCCATAAAAGATTAGAATAGCGGAGCTAGGCAGGAAGAATGAGCTACAGCCATAAAGAATAAACTTTAAAATGTTTGGGTCGGATTCAGTTGTGAATTGTCTGCCAGCTTCTTGCTCAGGCTGTGGTATGTCCCGGCAGCCCGCCCTGGGTAAGAGCTACAGAGAGAGGTGCATCTTCTTGGTGGGTGTCCATGCATATCCTCTATGCACACTGTTTTCAAAAGGCTGTGAGGAAGTGGCAAAGCAGTTTTCAGAAACAGCATGTGCACTTGCAGTTTGGATGGGGTTTTTTTAATCACTGGAATATGTTTTATAAATATTTGATGAGTGTGTGAAAAAAGTGTGAAAAGTCACATTAATAGTATGATTGCTTATGGTGCGTTTATGTATTTGGTCTTTTTATTTTCCACAGAAAGTTAATAGGTAAAACACCTTCGTGTGCAGTTTAAAGATACGTGACATGCTCTGGCTAATTGTCTAGACGTATAGCTCAGACAAGGGGGAGAAGCTGCCTGGCCCTTTCTCTGTCACCTCCCTCACTTCATACAGCTGTTTACAGCCAGTAATTGGCTTGGGAAACAACATATAGTACATCCACTGTTCATATGTCAATTATGAGTGATTTCTTTCCGCAAATAATTCCCACACTGGCTTATGAACGTACCAAAACAAAGCTACCTGAGTGCTTGTTTAGCCCAAATTGTTTCACCTGCTGGGCTTTGGATGCTGGAGGGAAGAAACCAAGTGGCTGTGAGCTGCTGGGAGGAGTGAGTGGGAGAGCAAGTGGGTTGGTAGTAGCATGGGGAGGCCACCTGTGCCCAAGGTCCTGGGTATGTTTATGTCTCCTGGGACTCAGAAATAGGACCTGTGTCAGTCTGATGATACCGTGTCCCTGGAAGGACAAGAGAGGTCCTGAAGGCAAGCTGAGACCCCTTTGTAGCTGAATAAAGGTGGTGAAGGCACACCTTCAGGAAGAGGTAAGAGGACTGAGGATATGACAAGAAATAGGTGAAGGACAGCATCTAGCTGGTTTATGTGCAGTTCATAGACTGAACTGGAGGACTTGATGGGCCTGAACTCTTCTCACAACCTCCAGAATTGTTAAGATGGGGAGCATGATGATGGACCTGGGAGGAAAAGGGGGCAGCTCAGGGTTAGCATCCGTGCAGATCTGCCTTGTGGTGAGGCCAGCAGGCCCTGTCTGGAGCTCTGTGATGCAGTAGTGAGGTCACCTTGTTGTTCTCCTGCTCTGGATGCATTCGTGAGCTCATGGTCCCCATCATGCAGAGCAGTGAAGGAGCTGTGTTGCTGCAAAAATGATATGGATGCCTGTGCACATGTGTGATTGTATTCTAGTTATAATGGGCTTTAAATACTGCCTGATTCAGATATAATCTAATACAGCATTTTGGACTGTGTGTGAACTGCTTGATTTCCCCTTAGGTTTCTTTAAATATGAGGCAATTGCACAGCAATCTAGAGATTACCTAGTGTAGAAAACTAATAGAGATGCTTCTGTTGTTCCCTTGCCATTTTTACTTCCTTTCTTTTTCTTTGAAGCCACCAGTTATTTCCCTGTAGAGCTATGAAGTAACAGGAAAAAAGAACCCCCCAGCCAAGCAAAGTCTCTTCTGCAGAACTACAGGAGATCACATCCTGTAGAAAGGTTAATGAGGAACTGAGACTTTTGTGTGTCAGGATAAAGAGAATTGCTCACTTTCTAGTGCACTAGAAGCATCCATGAAACCTTTTAGGAAATGGCATAATGTATTTTTAGTGTAAAATGAAGCTAGAAAAAAGTCACAAAAAGCTGTACCATCAGTCCTGTATTTGATAGATCAGACACTTGGTGATGGCATGTTTCCTGCTTCCTTATTTCATTGAAAACGGATGCAAAGAACTTTAGAAAATATCCTTCTTTTCTCATTTCCTCACCAGGCTCTCCCTAGAAAATGCCAATGTGTGTGAGCCAAGCTGGTGCTGGACACTGGTCCTGCTGGCCACCAGGCAGAGAGCGCAGCATGGCCCTCTCTGACCCACCTCTAAGAGGACCTCTGTGGCTCAGTGCCCATTGCCATTTCACTGCCTCTGTCTCCTTGCCTGCAGCAGCCACTTCCAGGGCTGCTACCATGCACTCAGACGTATTCTTTTTTCACTCTCTGCATTTTAATTACATGTCCTCCATTTCAAAAAGCTGGATGTTTTGAGGTAACAAAATGTTTCTACAGGTCATGCTGCTTTCACTTCCTCTGGATTCCTCTGTTAACAGAAAGCGACTGGTTTCCAGAAGGAAATTGTCTTGATTCTTTATAGCCTCAATCTGTTCCCACTGAAGCCACTGGCAAACCTTCTGTTTATTTTTCAGGGATACAAAACTAAGCCAAATGCCATCAGGCAGAGATCAGTGCATATATTGAACCGTGAGCAAGGCCTGGGGAGCCTACTTAAGTCATTCATTAGAGCTACTTTGAAATTCCTCGCTAAATAGGTTTGGGTTTGTTTTTTGCCAGAAGTGCTAACTCACTGAAATGGAAACATTTTGTGGCAATCTCTCAATTTCTCTTACCCAGAAGTTTATTTTTGGGTCCCAAGTTAAAATTTATGGGGGGCAAAGAAAGAAAAGAAGGACTTTTTATCTGTGATACTACACAGCGCAAACATAGCTAACATGACTTCTGGGCTAGAGTTGTTTGCAAATGTCTGAACACATCTGGGTAGATGGACTTAGGCCTTAATATCAGCTGTCTAATTTGAAAGGCACCTGAAAGTGGATTGGACTAAATGATCTTTAAAGTTCCCATCCAACACAAACCATTCTGTGAGTCTGTGAAGTATCTGTGTTTGCATATATTTAATTACTAAAAGTTCCTATTTACATCTGGTTATGAAAAATAATGTTGGAGTGGAGAGGGCCATCAGCTTGGGCAATACAGAAGCATCATGTAAGCCCACTCTTTTTGTAAGGAATTAGATTCCACATTATGATGAAGTGTGACACTCCCTGTCACGGGGCACAATGTTAATTCAATGCTCAGAAAGCAGTTAAGGCATCACAGAAGATGATCTTGTCAAGAACTATAAGCAAAACCTGCTTTTAGTTCAAGAAATTGCTGGAAACTGTGAGAGTATGTCAAAGTAATACCATGATATCTTTACCTTGTTCTTATACCTTTCTCTAGGCCCGTGGTCACTATCTAAGCCAGGATGCTGCATGTTTAGTTCAGGCTGATACAGATGGGTTTTTTATGCTATTTTAAAGAAAGTTTACATGAAGGCACCAGAGAAAATCATTCCTGCCTCCCCTTCAGCTGTGCCTGCTCTCTGCAATTAGTACTGGGTGCCTGTAGCTGCATTGGCTTTCGCAGCTTGAGCTTCCACAAGGCTCTGAAGGTTTCAGTGAAGGAAAAATGATAAATAGACACATGAGAAGTGTTGAGGCTGGAATAAGACCAAATACCTATCGACGTTCCACTGTTTTTGATCCATGGGCAGTTTTTGATCCTTGACTGGTGGTAAACCGAACTCAGGGGTCCACATTATTAAAGGCATTCAAATACTTAAAGCTCACTGAAATCTCTGGGACTAAAGTGTCCAAATATTTTCATAATCTCGGTCATAATAAAGCCAATGAATAGTGTTTGTGTTAAATCAGAGCGGTGATTTGGTTGACATTCAGGCCTGATGGGAATATAGGAAAGTAATAATTACTCTCAAAATGCTTAAAAGATCACATGGCTATCTTGCATTCGAAACATCACTATCAGCTTACTCGCTGTTGTGTTGCATTGTGTTGAAGTCACAGGCAGTACACAAGCATAAAAAAGAAGTAACTAATGATGAATTCTTCCATGATTCTTGTATTCCAACAAAAAACAGAGCAAGATTTGCCTTTTGTTTTGATTACAAGATTCTTTATACGTAGGACATATTCTAAATATTAATAATATTAAATTACCTAGTTTGTCCAACGGTATAAATATAAAGTTCCAGGTTTTTTGCTTAAATTCTGAGTCCACATCAGTTGCCATGGTGATAGTAAGACTCTTGTTCTGATTCCTTTTCAAGTCAATGTTGTGATTCTTAGTGATTTTGAAACCGCTTTTCAGTAATTCTAAAAATTAATGGTTAGGCAAATAGTTTCAGCTTTGGCTCAGTCTTCAGCGTGCATGCACCCATTATTAAGTAACAATCTACAGCAGCAAACCCTTTCATTGTGGTTTGGGTTCTCGTGTTGTGTCTGTAGGGACAGGATAATCTATTTGAACAAAATCTGTTGATATTGCACCAAAGCTTGCTACATGCTTTATTGGGAAATATAAAGGTCAAGCTCGCTCTTTGTAGAGATTGCTGGCTCGGTATAGCTTTAGTAGTAGGAGTGAGCAATAAGAATGAGGGAGTGGGGTGATACATCAGAGGAACACTTTCTTCAATAAATATCTCACTCACAGTAATTTGTTCATGGTAAGATATTTAGGGTTTGTTTATCATTTTAAGTTTTTGGTGGTTGTGCATCTTGGAAAATTTTTGGGGGAAAAAAAAGCTAAAAGATGGGACTATAGGGAGAAGGCAGATCCCCATGTATATGTTGCAGAGGGAAGGAGTGAGGAAGGCAGGTGATGATAGTTCAGGAGGTACAGCAGGGTGTGCAGAAGCAATACCACAGAAAGCAAGTGAGAAATATTCTCAATTTTGACAGCTGTGGAGCTAGGAAACTTTGGTTGGCCACCCCATGCAAGGGAGGACATAGAACATTACCCCAGTGGGACCAGCAAGAGCCTGGGTTAGCCCAGAGTGTTGGACATACCAGTGGGAAAATTGGTGCGTGACAGCTACAACTCTTCCTCCTGGTGTCTAGAAGCTTTTCCCAATGCTTGGACTGAATCAAATTAATATACGCCTGATAGGAAACTTGAAAATCTTCCTGGTATTCATCAAGACCTGCAGGTTTCCAGAAACCCTGTATTGCTAAGCTCAGCCTGAACAAAATGAGGAAGTGCTCCAGAGATTTGCTGTACTGTGCCCTTGAACAAAAGTGAAGCTTAAAAAAGCTTTAACAAACTTTTGCGCTTTTCAAATGCTTATCTGGAGCTTTTGCCTCCCCCTTGGCTGTATAGACTGAAGATGAGGAGGGAGGAGCCTGCACTGTGATTATTCCCCCTGAGAGGACACCTTGTCTGGAAGAGTCCAGTGAAGGGTCTGCACTGATGCTACATGCATAGTTTGTCACTAATACACATCAACAGTGACTTACAGTTAACCTGTAGAAGCCTTGTTTCTGTGATTGTGTGGGGCTTTTAAGGTTTCAAGTATACAGCAGAATGTCTTCTCTGTTTCCTCTTCAAGTGAACATGCAAAACGTTCATCTCTGGCCGTTCCTTATACTTACTGTGAGCGAGCTCTCCCCTGAGTCAGTGATGACAGAATGTGGTCCATTTTTTAAACTGGGGATTTGCAAACTAAAACACATTAACAAATCAAGTTCAGTCAGGAGATTCCTCACATTCCTGCCCTGAATGGTCTCCAGACTCTATGAAAAATACAACTGGTCTGCACTCCATATGACCATGGTTTTTTAGTTCACTCATGGGAATGCCAAACGATAATCAGTATCAGCTAGTTCCGTAAATGGCTAGAAATTATTCTCAAAGAACAGGGGAGAGTCAGTTCTATCAAGCTAGAAGGCATCTAATCCATCTTATGCTACTTCTGACGTACAATGAGATGCAAATACATCTCTCTTTTTTACAAACAATTTGACTGATGGAAGAGATGCTTTTAAAATTTAACACTTCAGTTGGTGGTATTGCAAGATCTTCTGGAGGACGTGGTCAGAGTTCAAAATTAACTTGGTCAGAAAGAGAGATGAACAGAGAATTGGTCAGACAGATGAATAGGTGAATAAATGAAAGGATGTTCAATATACCAACTGTGATGTTTAGGAAGGGGAATACAAATGCCGGGTGGGTCGTGTCTGCTAAGCAGCAGTATGGCAGAGGAAGATTTAGGGATGAGAGTAGAACAACAGTATGTATTAGTCAGCAACATGGTATTGCAAAAAATGGAAATGTCACGCCAGGCTGAAGTTGAGTTTTAAATAATCTGGTAGTCTTCAAAGTCCTTCAGCAGTAATTCTGCAATAAATGCCTCATTTAGGTCTGATGACAACTCATTCTTTGCATGGCTGTTCCATTTATTTTTACAAAGCTAACTCATTCATTATAGCTTGCTCTTAGTAAAGAGAAGCATTCAACTAGGTAGGCTGGTTTATGACAGCCACCTTAAAGACATCTCCAAATTTGTTTTCAATTAGTTGATATGGGCCCAGTGTAATGGCTCACAGAGTCCATGTATAGCGTGGAGGTCTCATCTCCTTGAACTTGTTCTGTGAGAGTGAATTGTTTGGTAGAGAGAGACATAGTGCTGCAGAGGACATCCCAGGGAGTCTTCCTAGGACTGTCATAGTCTATGGAAGAGCCCAAGGAAACCCACCCAGGTTAAGGTAATTTTTTGTGGCTGCATCTATCCAAATGACTTGACTGATAGATTAATGATGTACACATGATTTGTATGTTGAATTCATCTGAATTCTGCACTTTATTAACAGCAGTGTGGACCAGCTAAGAACAGTTTTGCACATAGACTCTGTTTTCCTTTTTAATTAGAGCACAAGGAATATTGATATCTTCCTTAGTTTCCCAGGGCTTTCCTTATCTGTACATAACTCTTTAGCTGGTACACACTTAAACAGAGAAGGCTTCTTCCCTGTGTGCAGTGTATTGCACAAATTTGCCAATAGTTTAGCTTTTCATTTTAGCTTCTCAAACCTTCATTTAAGCCCTTCCACATTGGCACCACAATCTGCTGAAAACAATGAACCCCATGACATTTACGAATGCACAGATGACTTGACAGCCATGTCACTTTTAAGATGTGATGGTGTATCATTGGCCTGAATTGGTGCTAGCAATGGAGCTGTATACCTAGCTGGAGTTATACTACTTTGAGCAAGTAAAAATGGGGAGGAGAACAAAAAGACTGGTGGCAGGGTTAGCTAACATGACCTGTGAAAAAGGCTGAAGGAGCTTGAGTTTTTCAGTCTAGAGCAGAGAAACCAAAGGGGGAGCAGGAGAATTTTTAAAATATGAAGACCTTTTTATAAAGGAGATGGTGATCAGTGCTTGTCCACAACTGCTGGAGGAAGGACAGGACAATAGCAGCTTGGTTTACAACAAAAGGAAATTTAAGGTGGATTTCAGTGGAGGCAGAACAGCCTGTATGATGAAAGAGTGGAATGAGTTTAACCGGGCAGTCTGGGGTCCCCTCTCAATGCTAACCTCTTCCTTCAGGAGTTTCACAAAGTTGTTTTAGGTCTAACCTGTGAATATTTAGTCCTGACTCATTGAAGGAGGGCTGGGCTAGATGACAACATTGAAGTCCCTCACAGACTTTAATTTCTATGATTCTACTTCATTTCTGTTGCTTGCAGTATTGCTGTATGCCTTCAAACTCCTTGTAGATTTGTGCACACTGAAAACTGTTTTCTGTGCTAATCTGAATGCATCATCAAAATGAAGCAAAGCATGGAGAAGCAGGCTAGCTGAGTGAAACATTCAAAATCTAGTAGCTACTATATCTTGTCTATCCACGGACATCTTCTGTGTTGCAGCCTCTGCTCACTGCTTTGCTTGCACAGGTAAGTCTGCCTTACCTGGAAACATCTACATACTTGAAGTTTATAAGCAAAGTAGATGTACATACCTCTTCATACTATAAAGTAATCTGTAAGGTTGGACTATCTGGTCTCATAAACCAGAAGCTGTCATCAACAATCTGCTTTTTGAATCTGCTGCATGGGTTAACTGTAGAATGGTATCTCCCTTTGAAGATAAAATCTGAGACTGGAGCTTCTCGGCAGCTGTAGTTAAATGTGACAGGCAAGGTTTTTCACTTTTTTCCCTCCCCTCTCTCATACAAATGCATACAAAGCTAAACAACACTCGAGGAAACAAGTGGAAATAATGGGGATAAAACAATCTAATATAAAATCATTATCAACAGCCTTGGCCTCTGCAAGGCTTTAAAAGCATTTCTGACTGGCTTAGCTGACAAAACCCCATCGCTCCAAATCTTGTTTCTGGTATTTTTACCTTAGTAACCAGGAAGATGTCTCCCGGAGAGACTATTGCATTTGTTTTTCTTACCAGTCATGTACAAATTACATAGACCTACAGCACTTTTGTTCTAAACCATTGCCTGAAGTCAGAAATAGGACTTAATGTGCTGTCCCCAAGGAAAGTCGAAGGCAGGTGTGGGTATCTCTTGAGATGTGTGGGGTTCACGGGCAGTTCCAGCACAGCTATTATGCCTGGGCATGTGGCTGGCAGCAAGGTTTGCTATGTGGGGGTCTACGGGGCTGAAACCCATGCCCAGCTGTGGGGGTAAGCGAGCCAAGTGGAGCAGCTGAGGCTGACGTCCCTGGTCTGTCCTTGAGCCTCATCTCACAATGGAACAGCAAACCCCCCCAGGAGACACTGTCATTTCCTGCCTCTGTGCCCGTTCCCAGGGTTTCCCAGGCTCGCCAAGGTGTAAGAAGTGTGTCCTGTGGCTTTTCTTCCTTACAAGAGAAATGTGAGATTTCTCTGACCTTTGGAGAAAATTATGGCTTCTCCACAGAGTGTAGCTGGTTGAAATATTCTTAGGGTCTGTCTTTTGGACTGATCTTCCCAAGATAAATCAAATCTCCTCTCTGGAATTCAGTCCTTCCAGTCCAGAAGATTCCCAGCCAATTAATTCTTGAGCACTTTATTATTACACTTGTCTAAGCTCAATAGCTATGGAAAATTCGCTTGATATTTTGGATAAATTGCAAATACTTTTTCCATATACTCTGGAATAAGCATGCATTATCCCTAAACCTGAGATTTCTTATATTTTCCCCAAATGCAAGTTTAATATTTATTGAAATATTCTGTTGATTAAATGCTCTGAATAGTGTATCCAGAAGACTAATCGATATTTTAAATGCACTCAGGCATATTATCTGCTTACTGGTTACACAGAGAAATAATGGACTTGCTGTATGAGAAGGTAAAGTTCATGAATAATTCATAGCCATTAATTTATTCAGTTTTGCCTTTTGAATTGATTTGGCAATTATTCTTGTACTGCACATCATTTACAAATGCTTAGATATAAATATTTACAGTTGCAAATTTGTGGTCAAATCATTTCTATTCTCTGATTGAATAGCTTCTGTAGCACACCAAGCAGTGCAAATTGTGAATTTTATTGTTAAATATACAGCTTGGTAGAATGTGGGTGCTTGAATGATCAAATAAAGTGGATACATACTGACTGTAAATATCATGAAACTAATGTATTTCAAATATGAATAAATATTTGCAGGCGGGTTTTTCTTCATCATTGCAGTAAGAACAAGGCAAAGATCTTGTGTGTCATGCTGCCACAGACAACAAAGACCAATGTACTTTGGCACTGATATTTTTATTGTTTATTCAGCTCTTCTTTCTTTTTCCTTTGTTTGCAAGTTTTTTTTTCCTGCTGATTGTGTTCTACATTTTTCAAGGATGATTGCAACATTCAGAAAAATGAGAATTCACTCTAGACGTGGATGACTGGCAAAATGCCCTCTTTTCCCCTTAACCCCATGGTGAAGCTGTGTAGCTGGAGGATCCACAAGCAGAATATTGTGGATCTGTGAGGGAATTGATGGTCTGAGTGAAAGGGCTAATTCACAGTGGCTTACTTCAGCCAAAGGAGACTTGCCTCCTAAACTCCCCTCGTACTTACTGGAGAAAGAAAGACTTCTCTAGAGGATGATTCAGAACGGTAGCCTAGTTTTAAGTGCTCTGAATCACTCTGCTAGTCTGCTTATTTTGAACAGTGCAGTTTATCTTCCCTCCATTTCCTACTTGTTGCTCTGACTGATGAGTCAGGATTTATGCAGAATGAATGAATTTCCCCTTTTATGAATAAAGTGTAGCATTGTAATCATTTAGAGCACTTGATTTGAGACTAAAGAACTAGTGAAAGCATTAAGGTGTATTATGTTACATATGTCTCTCTCTGAACAGTTAGAAGAACCTTGAAAAATTCCAGCTTTAAGCATTTAAGTCATTTAATACATTGCAATAATTCAAAGTCACTTAATGTGATTTTCCATTTTCTTGAAGCACTCCAGAAAACTATTTTTCCAAAGTTCCTTCACTTTGAAATGCTTCCACAGAAGCACTTGAGGCTGAAAGTAAAGTTAATCCACTTACAGATAGCACGTTCAGAAAAGAACAAAACCTAAGAGACTACAAGCAGTTTGTTCTAAAAGAATAAAGATGAACACATTAGCGTCCGAAGCAATCCTGAAGTAAAACTAGGTGTTTAGTTGTAGACACGTTTGAGAAATGAGAGTGGATGCTCAGGTGATCTTAAGACCAGGCCGGTGGTACTTAGGACACAGGCCTTAGGACTCCTGTGTAGGGATGTAAGGGATGCTCAAAAGAAATTTGCTCATTGTGTGCAGCTCATGAATGGGCGGGAAAACACGTTCAAACTTTTTGTGGCTATTCCTACCTGGGATGAAGTGCTGTTGCTCAGAGCAGATCTTCACGATCACAGCAAAACTGCTGGAGCTGCTGTTTTCAACTCTTCATTGCTGCTCTCAGGGGAGCAGCGTCACGGGGCTGTGTGAGGACCTCACATCTAAGTGCTGGGGCACCCTGCTGAGCTGCAGCTGACACCCAGGAAGGAAACTCCTGACCAGCACCTTCCACGTAGACACAGGGCCTGCTGTAAGGGTTGTCCACAGCCTTGCTCTTCTTGGTGGACCCACTGTGTCTTTTTCTGTGTGGCACTGGGGATGCACAGTGCTGCAGACAGCATTCTTCTAGCAGATCAGCATCTTCGGAAAACTACTGCTAATGCCTCCAAATTGAAATTGGGTGACTAATGAATGCTTCTACAGGTGTTGCATAGTGCATCTATGTGTGGTGGCCCCCAGCAGGACACTCAGGATGGGTGTCCCACTCGGGACATCCAGCTGCCAGGGGGTGCTCTGCAGGAACCTCCTGCCCCAGGCATCTGCAGGTGGTCCCACTTCCTACGCTAGTTGCCTGCTGCCATCTGCTGGCTTTTTCCCAGTGCCTTTGTCACCCCTGTACTCTCCAGGGTCTTAGTAGGACCTCCAAGCACCCCCCTGAATGGCTTATCATAAAATGACTGGTTTAAATATGATTTCCATCATAGGCAAGGTCCATGTGGAGTTTGCACCAGTTCAGAAATGCCATAGCAGGGGAGCGATGAGTGAGCTCCTTAGGGCTGTGTCAGGTGCCTGTAGCGTGTGTGTGTACTCCCCTGGGTTCACAAACATGAATTGAGAAGAGGGGAGGCCAAAGGGGTGTTGCACTGAGGTGAGAAACTGTGCTGGTGAGTACCGTGACAGTATAAAGGATGCTTGAACTTGGCTTCCTGCTCCTGGTGTGGTACATTGTGGGGTAGTGTGCCTGCGATTAACTCTTCCTCCCCAGGGTGAACAGACAGAAATGATATTTGCTTCTTAGTGTAGTGCTAAAACACTTCTGTAGTCTCTTCACATTTTTATCCGAAAAGTAGGAACAAAATTCTCCTGTCAGTAAAATGAATTGTCAGAACAACTGCATGTACTGAGTTTAATTTCATTTAATATTTAATGACTAGCTAGCTTTTCCTGGGATAATGATTTCACAAGAAGAGAAAGATCAGAGCAGACCTCCTGCTAGTGTAGCACAGCTACAGCAGGAACTGCAGAAATGCAGGGTCAATCCAGCAGAATGAGATTCTGACATCTGCAGTCATCATGGATAGCACTTCACTCCTCGAGGGTCTGCACTTGGGTCAGTAGGAGTACTGTAGAGGAAAGGACACGTTCACTACACATTGAGGCACAGAGCTTGACCCTGACTGCAAAATGCTCCCTCCCTTGGAAAGAATAAACTGGACATGGTTTAAGGCAATCCTCTGTATCTCCTGCTTTTTGTGAGAAAGGGGTGGGATATTTCCTCCCGGATCTCACATATCACAAGGCTGTGCTGTCCAGCCTGTTCCGCAGTCACCTAAGTTCCTCACTCAGCCATGTCATGGTGATGTTATTTTATATAAAGAGGGCCTTTATACAGTCATTTCCATGATGTGTTTGGAACAGCAATCTGCCAATATTTCTGTATGGCAAACAATGCTAGAAACACTTGACCATCGTATGGTTTTGACATCAGTGTCAAAAGTAATGTTTGTACACTCAGCAGGTTAGCAAATGTAGGTGTTGGTGGTCCACACGGCAGAATAGGCGCTGATTTGTTTTCTCACAGTTGTATTGGCTCTGCAGTGTTAACAGTCTTGTTAGTTCTTGTCTTTGGCATCCTCCGATGCATTCCTCTGAATTTCAAGTGTTAGAAGAACCATTAGATACAAGGAAGGAACAAGAAGACCCGCAGCATATGTTCAGTCTGCAGGCAAACGGTACTGCCTGTGCTAACCCTAATCCATGTGTATAAAGATGGTCTGAGAAGCTAATTATGACAGGGGAAAAAAAAAAAGAAAGGACTGTAGGAATTTGCTCCAAGTGACAGCAAATGTAGTTGGCAGAATGACTGAAACTCGGTCCCTGAAGAATCCCTCCAGGATATGTAGCTATCCTGACACAAAGTGAGTGGGCTTATTAGGTGGATTTAATGACTTTAGAGTAATTTTCTGCCCATAGCCAGACTAACACCTATAATTCTTCCTCTTTCTATTTTTTTTTTTCTGCCATTGGACAGGGACCAGCTCCATAGATCAATTTGTTTATTTGTGGGGTTTTTTTGATGACGGATGAAATGACTGAAAGTGTCATCACCCCCTTGTGAACCCAAGGATAAATTCACAGGCTGTTAGCAAAAGCGCTGCCTGATGCCTGTCATCTCTACTGAGCAGACATTGCTCCCTGCCTCCCCGCTCCCCCTCCCCCCCGCCAAACTCTCAGGATGGCTTGAGACTCCTTTTCCTTTAATGTTTATTTTTCACTGAACTGTACCCTGTGGTTAATTTTCCTTCTTACTTTGCAGCTTCTCCTCACCAGCCTGCACTGTGATGTGGGTATATTCCAGTCCCTCTGGAATATCATAGTCTGCTACGGCGCAAGGCACAGTGAGAAGAAGGGGCACAGATTTTAGGGGATCTGGCTACTTTCTCTCCTGGCTAGCATTAAGGAGCAAATAACTGAAGATTTGTACCTGTTCATGTGGAATAAATCCCAAAAGATTTGTGAAGACACAGGAAAGCTGGTTTTCAGGTACTGCCCTTGCTTGCCTACCAGATGCCAACAGGGGGAGTTTCAGCTCTGTCTCAGATTTATGCTTCTGACAGTATCCTTGCCTTTAGTGATATTGATCATGAGGGATAAAAGTTATTTATTTTCCCACATTTCAATAACATTTCTTAACGCCTCTTTCCTTTAAAGAAACACTTCTGTAGCTCTTCTATAGATTGAAAATGAAGGCACAGTTCATATCTCTTGTTGAAATCCTTTTAAAAAGAGACCAGTGATGGAAGAATGGTTCTACACCTTGCTTTGCTAGAGTGAAAGAAAACTAATTTGCCTCTGAGATGAATCAAAACCAGATTTTAGAAAACTATCGCCATTTCTCCCTTCCCCCTGAAAACCCTGATGACTGAAGCATAGTTGCCTTCTCTTGCTTGTTTTGTATAAACTAAGATTTGAATGATAAGATCTTAGAAAACCAAAAATCTGCCTCTGGCCTATCACTTTAAATCAATTAATTCATAGCCAGATGGAAAGCAAATGTAGAAAAAATATCTCCCTATGATTTGTTTGTTTATTTGTTTAAGGGGGAAGTAAATGGGGAAGAACTTCACTTGTGAGGAGGCAGAACGACATCTTAGGGAAATGAGGCTCTGTCCTTAGAAGGGGGATGTAAGCCATGTTTGTGAAGAAATGAGTGGAGGAAGGCTTTTTGGAGAGACATTTTGTCTCTTTATAAATAGGACAGAATATGTCTGTGCAGTGCTACAGTCAATTCTGCCAGGTCCCAGCAAATTGCAGTTTCTTTTCACAAAATTTCTCATTTATTTCTCATATGAATAATTGTTTTTGAAATTGTCTTCAAAGAACAAGAACTGCATCTTTTCTGTAACATAAGCATGATATTTTCAGTTGTTACTGAAGAAAGTACCTTCCATATATTGAGCCTCTAGGGTTCACTCAAGTTGCATTTCAAGCATTTTTTGCTGCCATCCAGACCAGACTTCAGCTTCTGAATCTGCTTCGTTTTTGGGCGTAAAAACATGAACAGATTAAATCCAAAGCTCTTCAGGAGAAAACTGAAATGTCCTGAGTCATCCAGTGAGAGTTGACACTAGCTTCTCTTTTCAAAATCTTATTACCTCTGGCTCTGAGCTTCGAAACTATAGCTACTTTCAACTACGATGTCTCACCTGACAGGGTCCAGAGCCACGATCTTGTCAACAGAGGCCAGGGTGGAAGAAATATTCCTTAGGCACCCTGTCCTCTTTGGGGGAATCCTACAAAATGGACTTCTTCCTAGTTTGTGGAAGGACCATTTTAAAGGGATTAAAGATTCTTCAGCTTCCACTTGGCATCTGAATTTTGAATTCACAAGCTGTGTCATCCTCTCCATACCCACTCATGGGAGGGCCATGCTCTATAGAATACACAAAAACATGTAAGTAAAGATATATGTGTGTGTGTATATATATATAAAAACTGTGATTGCCTACTTCAGAAATCCAAGTTAAAATTCATATCTATAGCAGTGATGCTCACCATTTCACTCGGTCCATTTTCACAGTCAGTTAAAAACCTTTTTAGTTAGTAGCTATCAGCAATGCGGTGAGTGGGTTGCTGGAGTGGAGAAGGTTAATGCTGTATCTGGGGGGGGCAGGGACAGAGTTAACTTACTGCTGTAGGAAGTAGGACATTTTTCTTGATTTGATGAAATTATGTTGGAGAGAAATCCACTGTGTCTTGATATTGACATAATTGTGTTGCATATGCTGAAATGGCCCTCTGTAATGGGGCTGATCCTGCGCATGTACCAAAGGGCAAGGATGGCCCGGTGCGGCTTGCCGAGATGCTCTGTCTATTCCCATGCCAGCAGCCCAGCCAGAAAGGGTGAATGGTTCCAGGGGTATTAGGAGGGGTGCCAAGATCAGTCAGGGCTGGCAGGTTTTACTGGGACAGTTGCAATATTGCGGTAATACCTCTGCCTGGGCCTGGCTCTTGAGTAAGAAATGGAGAGTAAAAGCAATTCCCAAGGATACTGAAGTAGGTCATCTCCATCACTGACTGTGACCCAAATATCTCCCCTGAGAATGAAGCCTCATTTCACACCCTAGCTAAACAGCGTGGAGACAGAGCTGGAAACCCTTCCATTTTTCCTGCGTATGAACTTCTGGTTAAAGCCCAGATTGGTTGTTCAGACCACTGGCAGAGAGTGAAAGAGAGGAAAGACATGTGGATGTAAGCAGGGTGTTTAGATCAAGAACTGAGAGGCTGCGTGACCAGATTAAGACAGTTATGCAAGCTTGCACAGGTATTTGCACTTGTGCTGTCCTCACACCTTCTCTGAGGGAAAATTTTTGTCGCAAACACAAGGACAATGTATGTACATTGCAGGATACGTTGCGGTGCACCACACAGCCGTGGCTTCTGGCTACGTGTCTGCTCATGTGGACATGTCTGCTCATGTTTGCACGCGGTTTGCACCGTGCCAGCGTGTGCCCTGCTTTCCTTGAGAAGGAAGCCCGGGTGCACATGGGCAGGGAAGGAGCTGAGGTGCAGCAAGGACACTGGTCAGGATGGTTATGGGACCAGGCCTGTAAGGTGCACTGGGGAGCTCACCATCCCATAGGCAGCACGCAGCCAAAGGTCATGCCAGGGGATCAGGGCTGCAAGTGCATCAGTGTCTGGTGAACACAAGTTTGAGGCAGCACTCCCATGGCTGCACAAGTGGGGCTTCCAAGGCTATAACCTGTAATTGTGGGATTTGGGCTGTGTTCAGGAAGTGTACAAAATCTTATGGCGGCAGTAGGACATGGGATACGTTTGCTGTGTC
Source organism: Burhinus oedicnemus (assembly GCA_008921705.1). Taxonomy (NCBI): domain Eukaryota; kingdom Metazoa; phylum Chordata; class Aves; order Charadriiformes; family Burhinidae; genus Burhinus; species Burhinus oedicnemus. The sequence continues at coordinate 369,711 of VFFE01006187.1, forward strand.
TCGGACCAAGAAGACCAAACTGAGGGTGTTGCGCTAGTAAACACCATATAAAGCACTGAGGATCATAATGGTGTTTTAAACAACATAACCAAGTCAGTGGGTAGGCTGCTGGGCGCGCCATATGCACAACTAGCTTCGTATACAACTAAATCAAAAGCCCTCTGAAAGAGTAAGGAGGAAAATGAAGACTGAGTTAACTTATAGTATGAAGGTGGACATTTGAATTAAGTACATTAGAAACTTTTTACTGGTAAGTGAAATATCAATGGAAAATGGCTTATGTCTCTACCTGTGACTTCTAGACAGGCTTACATGGCCATTAAATAAAACAGTGTGTTTTTCTGGAGTAAGGCCAATATGCTGTCAAGGATCATATATCTTTTAGTCAAAAGTGGTATAATATCTCACTGTCTCTAAAGAGAAAAGGGCTGTCTATGGAGGAAAGTGGAAATATCTGAAGAAGAATTGTTGGTTCTGAGAGCTGTGTGTTTAAAACACAAAATCCCACAAAACTTTGCCAGGAATGGGAGAGGAATGGGAGGCAATGCTTTAGAACGAAACAAAACAACAAAAAAAGAAGCAAGTAAGAGTTGTGTCTACCATGTGCTTAAGAACAATAGCGCTGAGTCAAAACCTGCTGGACTCAGTTGGGAATGCTGTGGTTTAGCTAGCCCAACTGAGCTGAACTGGAACGCTCTTTTTGTCTTTCAACAAGCCTGTAAAAGTTGGCAGAGATCTGATCAGCTGTTTAAGCCCTGCTGAACAGCCCTTGGAGTTTAGCTCTTATATCTGGTTAGGGGCCCAGCAGAAAAATTAAGGGTCAGACAGGTTGTAGGCTTAGCTGGTGGTTGTGTTTGAGGGGTGTGTAGAATAAAATGTTTTTTTCTGCACGGAAGAAAAATTTGCTGCCTCAGAAAGATGTATACTCATCCACTCTTCTTTTCTGAAGCACGGGCTTGCTGTGTAAATAGAAATGTGAGCAGTAGCTTGGGGAATTATTTCATGCTTGTGATGTTACACAGACTAGCTTAGCTCTTTGTCTAGAGGCGCATGTGCAAGGAGATTTAGGTCTATCTAAGTCAGAGCTATCACATCTTGGTCCTGCACCTTGCTCCCTCTCTCCTTGCCAGCACTGATATTTGTCTGATCTTGTCGTGAGCGGTTCAGGGAGCTAAACTGATTGAAGACTACTGCTTTTTCCTGCAGAGTTACTTTTTACCTGGTTTAACTCCCTGAACCAGCTCATGGCAGGGTCACAGCAAGGCCTAGTACTGGCACGCAAGAGCTAGCTGGAATTTGTGGTTGGAGTGAGAATGAGATGGCAGGACTTGGATTAGTCGAGCTCTTGGGGAATCTCAACCTGCAGCAGTTTACCCTTCCTCCTGCTCTGCTGCATCTGCTTGTAGACCTTCAGTCCGCTTATGTATTTTATATCCAAGTTTATCTGAGTATGGACTCTGAAACTATGTGTAGTGCACCTGCGTACTGCTGGACCTGCTTTCTCCTTCACAGTCAGACTGTGCTTAGAAAGGCTGGACTTTGCACTCAGCAGCGTAATGTGTCTGCCTGGGTTTGTGAAATGCTGTGGGTCCCAGCTTGAAATGATTAAATCCCACCACCCTGATGGCTCCCACTCAGGTCAAGACAACGAAGGCATATAGAGGGGTACAAAGACACCCTGCACTGCGGCTGGGGTGATGCTAACTTAATTTGGGCATATCTTGGGAAGGCAAATGGGTTGGTGTCAATGTCTCAGCCCCATCCTATGCTGGCTGGTCCTGAGGAAAGAAGGTGTCACTGTCCCCAACCCCCATGGGCTTTCTTCTATATCCCCCCCCTTGGCTGTTCTGTAGCCCGAGGTATGCTACGCATTCAGTGTTGGTGGAGGCAAGGCTGACAGAGGCATGGAGAGTTTGACTGCATGTGCTAAAAGTGCTTATGGTGAATCTTAATAACATCACTCATCTTCTAGACATTGGTAGGCTATGCAGTCACTTCCATTTTAGGTTAGGAAGATGGCTACATGAAAAAAGCAATAAAGCTCAGTGTGGTAATGATTTGGTCCTGTCTTCTCCTTTAGGGGGTCCAGAAGTATCAATAAAAATGTGCACTTTGGGATTACTAGTAGGAAGCAGGGCATGGTCTCAAATGGTGTCCCCAGGGAACTTGCCTTACCAAACGATGCCGACTCCTTCAGTTCAAAGAAAGTCAAAGTATTTTCAACATTTGGCATGTAAATAATAGTTGTAGTTGCTGCAGAGGTATTGAGCAATTGTATCTGAACATGGGAAGTGGCCTGTGAAATTGTGAATGGTGGGGAGAAGTCCCAACAAAAAATTTCTCTCCCAAGTGTGGGTTCCACATTTTGTGAAGGCCTGTAATTTCACCTTTTCTGACGGTTTGACTTGTATTTCCACTTGCTGACCATTGTCATTATTTTAAGCCTCCACAGCTCATCTGTGTGCCTTAGCAAATTCAGTTAACTCTAGCCCAGCCTACATGTTTTAGTTACTAACGGTTTCAGATGGAGGGACTTGACCTTCCTTCCTTAATGTTTTCTCAGTGTTCCTTTGTTGCTGGGTAGGGGATGCAGGAAATTATTTTTTTCTTCCTCAGAATGAGGCTGTAGTTACCTGAGGGTTGAAAAAATGAACATTGTCATTCAAGGCAACAGCACACAGCAGTGAAGAATGTAAATGGTGCTTTTCACTTAGCCTGGTTTCTTGCAATCTCTTTTTCACCAGAAGCAGACAAATGACTATTCCAATAATTAAAAGGAACACACCTGGAGAATTAGCTGTATAATGAATGCCCCAGAAGTTGAAATTTCAGCTCTCTGATTCTGCATTCAGTCCCCACAGGCCTAAAATGCAGAAGCCAAATTCCAGTTTAGAACTGCTGCTTTCAGATGGCAGCATGAGCTCTGGTACAAGCACCATTTAAAGAACATATTCTTCTTATATTAATTAGCCTTTTCCAGTGCATACCTTGAAGTGACATTTAACGGGAGCAAGAACAGGGCAGAAATAAATGCTGAAATGTGATAGCATGCATTTCATCTGGATTATCCATGGTCAGAAGAGGAAGTAATGATCTGATAAGGGTTTCAAGTTCTAATATATCTGAAAAAGGGAGAGAATAATTCCCACAATGGAATTATCTATGGCTGTTCTTCGTCATAAGGGAAATACGTAGCTTCTATGCCCATGGGTGATAGGACAAAATCTAGAGTAGCTGTACGCCTTTATGTATGAGTAAACTGGCTGTATTTCTCTCTTATGAATAAGATATTCATCTTGCTTTTTAATCTTAGAATATAACCAGCGCTGAATCTCAGAGAAAAGGGTTGAAAATCAGTAAGTTTCTTTTTCATGTTATATGGCTTTGGACACCCTTTTAAGAATAAAATGACACAGCAAAGTGTGAAGTAACAAAGGAATTGTAAGCAGTGGCCAGCATGTGGAAAGTCAAAACTATCTACAGCTGAATAACGTTATTATTAGAAATGAAGGGCAAACAGGAGTGTATTTTATTATGGCCTCTCTATGTGGCTTCAGAGATCACATAATCCAAAGCAAAAAATGGCATGCATGTGTTCCCTAAGATATTCTTCAGAATGGAGGGGCTATATATCAAAACCTTATTTCCTGGTAATGAATTTTAAATAAGTGCCCAGGGCATCAGGTCACTGATGTTTCCACTTTGCAAACTGGGTGGGCTATGAAAGCCCCTAGAGCCCTTCAAAGGCGCCTTAAAAAAGATCCCTAGCTTTAACTGACCAACTTTCAAGAAAAATACCTGAAACAATTAGGAGAATGAAAACCAGGAGGTCAGATTACTTGGCCCATGGCTGAGGATTTACATAAATAGGCCTAACCTTTGACTTGAAAATAAAAGGTAAGTACAGAGCCCTGACAGAACAGCAGGTCATTGGTATTTACTCTGTAAAGTACTGCCTCTGATGCTATGACAAAAATGCCAGGAATTCCACTGATCACTGTGTGCTGATAGGGCTCAAAGGTATGCAGCCAGTTAACAGAAACCCAGCCTACCTGACTGATCGAAACTGCATTACTCCCACGCATTTATAACCTGCAATCTGCAAGCGTGGGAAACTGTGCGAGGCCTTAGACTAATTCCTGAGGAAAAAAATGGAGAAAGTTGCTGTCTTTAACAGTTTGTTGAGTTTTTTTTTGTTTGGGCAACATATAATAAAATTAACAAAAATTCTCTGAGTGAGCATCTTAAGACGCTTTCTTCGCTGTGTGTACTGCTGGTCAAGAGACTCCAGAATTGGTGTTGCACGTGCAGGCTGAGATTGGTACCACACTCGGCATCGTGGGACTTCGTCAAAGATAATCTGTGCTTACAAGCAGCCTTCAAGTGTCGAAATGGTAACAAGCTGTGGGAAGCCAATCCCTGGCTCAATTTTTAGCTGATGAAATTCTAGACAGTAAACTTACAGGAGAAATTGTATGCTGCGTGGTTTTGCTACATTTTGTTGAGCAGTGGCTCTGCGCTTACAGGTCACAGGGAAATGTCAACCAAAAATTTTTTTTTCATATTTATGTCTAGCACAATAACAAAGATGTTTTAGATATTTTTTCTTTTCTACATGGGTAACAGAAAAGAGTAGCCCTGTGAAAGTGGAAACAATAAGTGCAAAGTTTTTATGTTCGTGTTTTATAGAGAGAGATTCTGTTTCCTGTTCCAGTTTGAGACACAAGCCCACACCAAGTATCCTGTAGGCTGTTTCAAACTTGTTTCTCTAATTAATCAAAAGTGATCCATTACAGAAAACCTGCAGGAATGTCAGAGATGGATGCTTCTGCTGTACTGTTTTTGACTTGCTTGTTGCAACAGAGGGGGAAGCTGTTAGTGCCTGTCTAGTAAATTATTGAAGGATGGTGTAAGAGGGCCTGCTGCCTTCCTCTTGAAGGGCCAGGAAGCCTGGGGCTAGCCAGCCCCATGCTGCTTTCCCTGTCTGCTAGACCGCTGTGGGATTTTGGAGGGAGGTGGAGGAACACCCCATAGCTGGGGACTGATCGGGGGAGAAGACGGGCTGGCCTCATGCCCTGGGCACTGCCTGGCTGAGTCCCGTGGTTGGGAAGCTGAGCAGGCGGTGATGAAGCAGGAGGAGCTGAAAGATGGTCAAGCAGGGTGTCCTGGTGAGGAGACGGCTGTCAGTCCCCCTGTGCCCAGCGAGTTTGAGCACTGTGCAAGGGGAAGCCCAGCCCAGCACCCCTCTCTGACCAGCATGGCCTTCACAGGGCACCGCTGGGCACATCTCCCTTCCCCTTCTGGCCAACAGACATGAATGCAAGGTATAATTTTGAAGGGAAGTTAAAAGCGTTTGAAGGACATCCAGTCTCTGGAAGGTGTTCATGGTGACCTAGAGCCCCTTTGTGTGCGTCCCTTTGCCAGGCTTAGCTGTGTCCTCCTAGGGACCCCACCTGCCCTAGGTCTTCCTGGGCAGAGCGGTGGCCAAGTGTCCCCTTCTCTGTGTGATCCCCCATGCGAAGTGTAGGGCAGTCTGCTTTTGCCCCTATGTGTAGTGGTGCTGTGTGGTGCTGGCACTGTTTCGCTGGTGGACTGGACTCAGAGGCAATGGCGCAGAGTCATTACCTCTCAAGTCCCGGACTGCACTACAGACTGCTTGATGTCTTGCATGCTGAGCTGTGGCTATCTGCCCTGCCCTGTCAGACCGACGGCATCTGGCAGAAATGGATTTGCTATGTATAACTACGAGGCTAGCAGTAGTGAGGCTATCTCAGGGAATTGAGGGCAAGAGTTCATATACAAACCATTTCCAAGAGGCGTGCAGTCCAGGACAGGGAGCTGCCACTGGTGGTAACGCTACCTTGCAAAATGATGTGAGTGAATCCCTGATCCAGGGTAAATAAGGAGTACTTCTGTCTTGCTTGGGGATGAGGAAAGGGAGAGTTGGAGGCCTAGACAATTTGGCCTCTCTTGCTCAACTCAATCAGCATTTTGATATCTGCTGTGAACCTTAAGAGCACCTTCAGTGCTGATCTTCACACGAGCCTGCTCTAAAACACCTCTGGACCTTCTTGATTTTTCAATCCCTTACCGTTGTAACTGCTCTATAACCAATTTTTCCCCTAATCACCATCCCATATCTTTGAACACAGTTCTGTGTAGTACTGAGTACTCTCCCTTACCTGGGTAGCAGTGCTAGGAGCATCCCATCACAGACTCTATACTAGGAACCTGGAAGACTTTGTACATGGTCTTGTCCTCAGCTGGCTCTGTGATAAACATTTTCCATGTTTCATTCTGAGGCTGAACAACGTTTTTCTTTCTTCCCTTTTAAATTGCTATGTATATAGTTTGGGTTGAAAAGTTTACTTTGCTTTTAACAAAGCAGTTTCCTAAGCATAGTTTGCTTAAAGACTTCCTCCATAGCCAAAGAGTGATGCACATCCCATCAGCAGGGTGATGCAGATCCAGGTCCATTCATATGCAAAAAAGGAGCAGTGCGTGCAGTCCCTTTGCCTCCAGAGAAATTGTATCTGGGCAGATATTTTTTCTCTTATTATATAACTTTGAGACAGTTTCAAAATTGTGCATTTGGGAACTCCGTGTTTTAAAGAAAGTGACCAGGCTTTTCCTGAGCTCATACTCAGTTTCCGATTCCTTCATTGTAGCTATAGGAGAATACAATTTAAGAGGAAGATGATTTGTCGGGGCTATTTTGGCAATGGCAACAAGTTGCCTATTGGCAGTCTACAGACTAGGGCCACTGCCCCCTTTTCTTGACCGTGCTGTTTCCCAGGTTTTTTTAGTGTGCATGATGTAGACAACGTCACCTCCTAGCTTGAGCTGTAAAATTGTGGGAGGATAGGATCAATCCTTGGGGGATGTCTGTGTACAAATTAATTTTGTCCATGTTGCCATCTCACTCCCGATCTTCAAGTACTTGTCAACTACTTCTGTTTCTCAGGCAGTCTGTTAAGAGCTGCATCCTGCGTGGGCTGGCTATCCCTACACAGTTTGCTCACAGACTGCTCTTGAGTACTCTCGGACTAAAATTTTGGGCAGTGAGATAGATTTTGTCGAATGATGAACTTCGTATCCCTTCCTTGACCAGTAGGGGAGCAGCCTTTGGCTGTACTCTTCTGTTTCTCTTTTTCTTAAAATGTCCTGTATGTAAATCCTCTCACCCATTATACCATCAAAAACGTGTTCTGGCTTCCTGTGAAATGCCTAAGGGCAGTATTGAATTCATTCTTACATGATCTCTGATGGCAGGGGGCTTTTTATTAATGGCATTTGTGCCACTCCATTCTCGGAACAAACACAGGAAAATACCTAGTATAAGAGGTCTTTCAAAACACTATACTGCCATTTGCTTCCTTTGCATAATTATTTGCTTCTTCTGGACCACTTATAAATGTGGTGTTCACCCTGTCGTCCTGTAGTGGCTGGGAAGTTCATGCACACAGTAGCTTTTCCTGCTGGCTCTGTACATAACAGAGCAATGCACCTCTCCAGCCCCTTTTAGCTTCTGCTTTGGCAGGAGAGCTAAACTTCCACCCCAGGCAAGACCTGAATTGAATTTCTTTCGGGAGACTGTGTTGGGGTTGGACTCTTTTACCTCTATTCCCTTCCTGGTGGTGCTTCTCTCCCTCCTAGAAAGTCATCTTCCATCCCTTCACTCTCCTCCAATGTCGTTTTGTCCCCAGCCATTAAGTTCTGTGCCTCTCTCCCCAGATAAAACCCAGAGTTTGATACAATTTTAACCCCAAGGAGATTATTTTCTTCCCCAGCTCTCTATTGTTTCAACATATTATCTGTTCCTCCATTCATCCACTTCCTGTAGTGCTCAATTAGAGTAAGACTGTCCCTGTAAATCCCAGGTCGGTCCAGTTTACCTTCTTTTGCCGATGGATTTTTCCCTCAGACCTAGCAAGACCACAGCCAAGACCACAGGTTTGGGCATCTACATCCAGGTGGAAGTTAAGGTGCCCCTTTTGCTCGGGTTAGTTGCCTGTTTCTCTCCAGGCACAATGTTGTCCCTGGCTCCAGCAGAGGACTCCCTCGAGTGGTACCATCCACCTGCTTTGCTCTTGCACGTGCTTTCAAAGCATTTGTAAAACTCTCCCCCAGCAGCCTCGTGGAGCTCAGCCTTGTTAGGTTGCTTCCAACTGCACAGAAGAGCTATTTCATGCATTCACTGATAGCTGGAAAACATAAACATTCAGAAGCAAAACATTACTCAAAGTCATAAGGAAGGAAGGCTGCATTTGTAAAATCTTGTGTGGAGAAGCCCATTTTCTCTCATGAAGAGCTCTCAGGCACCGTATCAAGCTTGTGTTTTGCTAGAAGAGGCATCAGCTGAAACAGCGGCAGCCAAAAGGCTTTGATTTGTTTAATTTATTTTTAACTGTCCCATTGAAATGCCTGAGGGGGGGGGGGGGGGAAATAAATTGCTTCCTTGGAGAGCCCTTCAGCTTTGAGAAAGATACCTGCTGCAGTGTAGGAACAGGCTTGTTCTGGGAACACCCTGGCCAAGCACTGCCCAGGGGGCTGTAGTTTGTTATTTACTTATTTATTTATTTATTAATAATGACACTGAACACAGCCATCTCTTTCAGAGGCTGCTGCCATGGGTTGGGGTTTTTGGGTGGGGTTTTTTTTGGTGAAGAGCTGAGCAGGCTCCAGCTCACAGGAGCGGAGCGCAGCAAGAGCCGGGAGAGCCCGAGCGACGGCAGCCTGGGCTGCGTCAGTTGGCCGGTCACAAGGATGCCTGTCATGTGCTGCTGCTCAGACAAAGATCCCTTTCTTTCTGTGCCTGGTGGGTTCTCCATCAATGAGAGGACCTTGTCCGACAAACAGAAATCAAACCTCCGTAATTGCGGTGTCACTGATAAAACATGATTTCTTTACCAATTTGTACAAGCACTTTGACCTCTTGCCTTGGTGCAACAGACTTCGAAGATTTTTCGTCTCTAGCTCTTTTCATGGTTTTGATGGAAATACTGTAGGAAAGTTTGTTTGGGGAGGATTTTTGATCTATCTCAAGCAAGAAGCTAAGCTTGTGCACTTGCAGTCAAAACGGCTATGAATTGTCTGAAGCTGTGATTGTTAGCTCTAAATAAAAATGATTTCAGGTTAGGGTTTACTTTTTGTTTAAATTTAGAACTACTTTTGCATGAATAATTAGTGTGAAATGTTTTCAAGAAAGATGAGAACAAAATTTCTGCTCCACACAGCTTCCATTCCCAAAAAAAGTGAAAATTTTAAATAAGAAGGCTGAAAAAAAAAAAAAAGTAGTGCTGAATGTATTGCTAAGCAGCTGTATTATTTTTTTCTTCCCCCAATTGAATTATTGCTATGACTGTTCTTGCTAAGTTAAGATCTCACTGGGGGAAGGAAGAAAGTTTCTAGGTTTCACAGCAGGAAAGTCTTTAACAAGAAGTTAATGTAGGATAATGAAGGGGTCAGGAAAACCATAAGCACAAAGGGATTGCCCAGAAGACTGTGTAGAGATAAGAGTGTGAATAAATATACTAAATAAGAGAAGAAACATGCAGCAACTATTTGAATTTTAACCTAGCTGTTCAGTGACAAATACATACTGTATCCACCACAGCATACTACCCTGAGCACAGCAATCAGCAGCAGTCATGGTTGCCATCCCAAGATATCAGAAAGAATGAAAATTTCTTGTTTGAACACACGTTCCTCTTTAAAGGGAAATATCTTACATGTGACAGGATTGAAAGACTACAAGATACATGGGAAGACAATACTGTTTAAAAACAAAGCCGAGCTGAAAATGGAGAGAAGCAGGTATTTGTGGGTTTCTGGGATTGTACTTGAAGTTTCTAATATTTAACTCCTACAAAAGGGAAGGATATCAGAGAAGTTAACTGGGCTAGAAGACCAGTTAGCTTTGCTGTTGCTCTTCAGTCAATAGGTCACTTCCCTGGGTTAGGGGTTGTGCTTTGCCAAACAGCAGGATTATTTAGCTGGTCCTGTATCGATGAGAAAATAATCCTCTGTTTCTATGGTGCCATAGGTCATCAATAAAATAAGAAATTATTATATTCTTCAATACTGCAAAATTGCTGCCTTTACTATTCTTAGAATATTAGATTATTTTTAAAATAAACTAGATCTTTTTCAAATATGTTGAAAACCCACCTCAGCAACACATCTTTGCAAGGGATTATAGAAGTTAGCTTCTGAATTATATATGAGATGCTGCGTACTAACTGTGCTGGTAGTTAATTCAGATTTAGTAACTAGAGTGTGACTTTGCCAGTTAGCTTCCTTTAGGGTCAGGCTGGGACACTCTGAAGCATTATGGCCATAGAGACTGTTTAATCATATAGATGTAGGTACCTCTCTGATATCCCCAACAGTGAAATAACTTGTCAGCTTTAAACACTGCATACGATGGGCAAAAGTCAGCATCAGTAGCATTGAGTTCCATGAATAAATCTGTATCGCTGCCATGAATTAAATGAACAATCAGCAACAGAAAAATGCTGTTTCCTCTGCCAATTTCTGGAGATTTTATTATTCCCTCCTAGGAAAGAAGATACTATGTTCCTTATTTCAGAGAGAAAAGAAATATTTTTATGTGTGAAATGTCCTCGCTTCTCAAGAAGTAGATATCACAGGCTAAAATACTTGAACACTAAGGAAAATGACAGCTATCCCCTTTCCTTTTGCCCTCAGCAGAAACAAAGTTTTGGCTAGCTACTGGTATTTTGTAGGAATTATGCCTGCTTAGTTATTTATTTTTATATTGCTGCAACTTTTTATCCTGATTCCTGCAGAAACGAGGCTTATGCAATCCTACTGCATACACTTGTATCTCCGTCACTTCCACACCCCCGAAATCTTTTGAACCTATTGACAAATTTCAACCAATTGATCTCTCAAAGAAAATCAAGTTCCTACAAGCTTTGCAAAAATAACCTGCCAGGTAGTGCTCTCACAGAGCGGGTAGGCTGCAGTGTGAACAGGCACCATTTCAGACAGCGGAGAACCCACTTGTAAGAAAGTGTTTATTTATAAATGCCTGTCCATGGGGAGCATTTCAGGGAAAGCTTGTTCCTTCTTTGATCTGAAGTCAATTGAGTCTGAGACTCAGGTCTTTTGGGAGCCAGGCTTCATAATACTGATCTCCACAGCACGTGGGGACACTGCTTTGCAGTAATGATTGCCACCTTAACTGCATTTAAAGCAAATGTTTTTTAAAACCACTTAATTTTCCATTTCTTTGCCCACTTTTTTGTTGGTTTTGTTTTGGTTTTTTTTTTTTTTTTGGAAAGGAGCAACAACTGCCCAATAGCCTGTCTCTTAAGACCAAGACTTTATGTTGTCCATCACACTAGAAGTCAACTCTTGACCTTTATCACTGTCACTTTTCTCCATGGATTCTCTGAGTTTAAAGTCACAGAATTGCTGAAACAGATAACAGAGTGCAGAAGGCTGAAAAGTGGCTACGATGAACCTTCAGGGACAAAGTTTATCTGTTGGAGCATTTCCTGTGTGTACTTTGAAACCTCTCAATTTAACTTGATCAAAGCATGAGCCGACACGTTTCAGCTCCCTACTGAACAAACAAATTTACAGCTTATCCTTGTTGCCACCTCAGTCTTTAATTTACTTTACTTAGTAAGCCAGTACATGTTAAATGAACAACCTGATTATTATAAATGCTAGGTTCTGGTCTCAAAAATAGGCTACAGTTTGCCTGACATTAAATTACACAGCACATCACAGATCCTCTCCTTCCACACAATCCTGATGTAAAAGGAAGCTTAAGCCATACATAGCCAGCGTGGACAACAGTGACCTCTTTGGGACCATTATATCCATGAGCATCTGTTAGATTTTTTTTTTTAATATGTTGGGCTTCCTCCTTTCTTTTTCATTAACTCCCGTAGGACATATCTGGACTGAGAAAATAAATGGTGGTGTTTTCAAAATGCGTTAGTTAACTCACATTAACAAATTTCAAAGCACAGTTTAGCACATAGGGATTAACAGATTATTTTGAACATCAGGTTTTTTGTCAACAGTAGTAACTAATACTTTTTTTAATCTGGGATTTTTTTTTTATGAAAAAAAGTCTTTACTTATGTTAATAATAACAATAGTAAAGACTATTGTGAGGTGTTACGTGAAGGGAACATGTCCAGACAGCCTGGCTTGTAGAAGATAATGAGGTACAATAGCCACCTTTCTGTTTTTAAACCAAAACAATTTGGTGTTTTTAAACTGTGTCTAAAATATTTTAATCATTTTCCACTTACTTAAAACTACTGGCCCATATTTTCCATCTTATGTGGCCTTCCTTATTCTCAAGAAAATTGAGTTCAGATGTTTTGATTTCCTTGGTAACTGTTGTTCATCAATAGCATGTGCCCCTGGAATGAGAGCTGCTGTGGTACTTGAGGTGATGCTGCTTCTCTTTCAGGAGGCACCTGCAAGGGTAGGGATGAGCAGCACGCATTTGGTGACATTTGTCCTCGGTTATTGAATGCTTTTCCTGTGTGACTGCAGAACCCCTGAACTAGGAAATTGTTCCTGTCCCCCCAAGGTGTATGTTTCTGGGTCCATAATGCAAACACTGAAAAATCCCAGATTAGAGAAAGTAATCAGTCAATAAATCAGCCTCTCAAACCAGCCTTCCTCCCAGAACAACACTAAATGCGATCTTTACTTCACGTAGGCAGATATAACTATTCTACAGCACTCCAAACCATGGTTGCCTTTGTTGACTGGCAGTTTCTTTCCTTCTTTCAAGCAAAAATAACTTCTTCAAACATTCTGCAAGCTCAGATATTAGCCATAATCAGTTTTTATTTTACTTCTGTGTCATCACTCATTGAAAATGCAAAATGCTTAGACAATGTAAGTTATGAGGGAAATTTTCAAAAAAAGTGCAGCAACACATCTCCTCTTAGAATTAATGGGACACGCGTGACGCTCTCCTCCTGCACAGCTTGGTAAATGTCATTCAGAGACTTCAGAGCATCTATGTAAGAAATGACAGGAAAGCCAGCCACATATGGCAGTGTCTGCTGACACAGATCAACCTCCACACAGAGTTCAATGAATAAATGTATCATGTCTTTTCCCATAATAACCACAGACTAGGGATAGTTGAGTTTAGGGTTTTGTGAAGCTTGCAGATGATATTTTAGTTTAGCTGGCATGTAAAACTATGTCAAATCCACAAAATTCCGTCACGATTTGTACTTGCATTGATTATTTACTTCCTCTGATGTTACTAACCTAAACAAGTTAGATGACTTATTTTTCCACCTAAATGAAGCCTGTGCCAGACAGAAAAAATTCCTTGTCTGAAAGATGAGTTAACACAAATGAATGGCCTGCATTTTTTGATTCACTGTAATGAATTAGCTGTAAATATTGAGATAATCCAATATTTATCATTTTGCCAACCTGCTTTTAAGTTTATCAAAGGAAACCTTAGTGTAACTGGTTCTGCCATTTTCAAGACAAATTTAGACAACAGAGCCAGGTGGGAAATGTTCCCATGCTGTTCTGGGATGAAGCAGATCTCTAGAAATATTGTCCAAATTGGGAAAAGAGCAAATTTGTTCTGGACTAGGAGATAGCCTGTGCTTGTGCTTCACACTGGGACTATCGGAGAAACAGGTTTAAACCCTTCTTTGGCTTGAGCTGGGTTTCTCATGTGCCAGGAGGGGTTCTCCTGACACCAGTCCATCAGCTGCTTTGTGATGGGTCTCCTTAAATAATCTCTGGCCATGAAAGTTGCTTGTGCTTCTCTAAGAGATGTTGTCTGTGTGGGTGTGGGATTGAGCACTCCTCTGGGATGAGGGAGACTCAGATGTATGCTCCTGCTCCAAGTGTTTTTTATTTATAAAAAGCGGAAACTCCTCCAGTGGGTGGGCTTGGAGAAGATGCCTTCTCCTTTCCATTGAACGATGCTGGTCAGGAGCACACTTAGCCCTGAAGCTGAAACCCCTAGTCTAACTCCGACAGAGTAGATATGTTGGCTCCTCCATCAACAGAAATTGTTATTTTTACTGTAAATTTCACTTTAACAGCTATATTTCCATATGAAGCTCTGTTTTTAACAAGCCAGCATTTTGTAACAAAAACTATTTTATAGAAAATTCCATAACAGCTCTAGAGAATAGGAGGTAGAAGGACCGGTTCCTTGGGCTGCTCTGTGGACTTGGACCTTCTCACTCAGTCTTCAATAAAGCTTCATCCCTCTGGCTACTCTTCTCAGCCCAGCTGCTCTTGGCACAAATAATCACAGAAAACCACAGCTGATGCTGTCTGGAGCATGCTGCTAATTGCTGCAAATGCGCTTGCAGGTATTCCTGGCTGCACTGAAGCAGCCGAAGAGTTCAGGGCCCTTCAATGAGAAGGGCTGCACGGAGGGCAGCAGCCCAGAGATGATGTATCCTATGTGGGGAGCCCTTACACTGTTTGTGGGGATTTTTTAAAGCAGAGTGAAAAAAAATGTTTTAAATCCCCCATAAAGCAGTGGCCATCGGCTGCTCAGCTATACTGGAATTCCTGTCTCAATGGCAGTCTGGTTAGGTGGCTTGGAAGTAGAGAAACCCTGCAGACCCTAGGCTGCTAAAGGAGTGGGAGCCAGGATTTGGGGGCCTTCCATGCTCCTCAGTCCTCCCCTGATGGATGGATATTACTTACATTTTTCTAGACAATTTTGTGGGTGGGCAGAGACAAAAGAGAAAATAGACAAGAGAAAAAAATCTAGGTATTTCTGTGATAAGGCCACCTGCTAGTCTCTTCTTGGGATGGTGGCCTCATTGTGTGTACTGCTCTTCTTTTCCTCTACAGACAGCCAATGTTTCAGATGTCTGCAATTTTCCAACAATGAGTTATATTAAATTCAGACAACAGTTTATTTTTCAAAAATTAATCTTTGCAAAGCATCTACGTCAGGAAAACTGCTGTCCATTAGTAGGAAATTATTCAGAAAAAGGAAGATGATTTGCTTATTTATATAAGAAACTGCTGTACAATTAAGTACAGATATAGGTCAGTAAAGTAAGTTCTTTGATCTATTGCTACAAGGAATCAGCGTAAATACGTTTCCTGATAAGAGTTGCTACTGCGTAATTGTATTTTACAAACTGCGTAGTGTGCTATTACTCAGGAAATGTGTTTACTGATATGCATGTCTCCACTCAGCCTCATGGCTGAAAGGTTTGGTTTTTCTGATATTTATAGTTCTTGCACATTTTTAAATAAGGCGATTAAACTCATGAAGGGATGGAAGAGACTACAAATAGGGAAAATTGATTCTAGAGCATACAAAACCACTATTGAAATAGAGACCAGTTGATTGTTTTTAAACAAATGTAGGTTAGTGGCATTTGAGATTAAACTGCAAGACAAATATTAAGAGGGATTAATTTATACTGTCAACTCTGACTGTTCTGGGCTTCATCCTTTTGTTAGAGTAAATGAGACTATGACTCCATCACAGCTGTAAAAAGCCTTGCTCTTCATGGAGTTTTGTCCTATTTTAGGGAGAATAATACTCACTAAGAAGTAGTGAGTATTGAAAGAAATTGAGCCCCTCCAGAGCTTGCACAAGAGCTGCTAACTGAACGCCAGTGTTATTGAATGCTCACAAGTTGCTCACCTAAGGATAGCCTTGTCCTAGGCTTTAGTGGGATTGCTGGTATAGGAAAATGGGAATCAACATAGTGTTGTTATAACTCCAATCATGATTCCCTATTTATTAGGGATGCTGCCATAATAATGAAGGGTATCCAGGTAATTCTTTTCAAGTTTGGGTTTTAACCACTGTGAACATACCTAAGCAATGCCTGTTGGATAGAAGTTGTTCTGTTAGGCAGGACTGAGCTTATTAAACATTGTCTCAGCATGAAAATATGTATACTAGTGTACAGGTTTAAGCAAAGCCATCTCATCATATTTTTATCTGGGGGATATGAAAAGGCCATTGTCTAGTTAAAAACAAGAGGGGCGGAAAAGTGGTTGCATTTGTATTTCTTTGTTTTGAAGAGCACATTGTTGAACCATCAGAAGCAGAAAACCGCTGCAGGATGGGGAAGGGAGGCCTTGCAGAGCAGGAGTGCATCGCTGCACTCTGGCTACAGAGGCTGTGATTCGACTAGTTGTGGGCTGCTAAAAAATCCCACTCTGCCGAGGCGTGGTATTCATAACAGGGTAAACAATCCCTTTCAGGCTGGAGTGGGACGTCCACCGTTCTCATGGTCTGTAGTAGGCAACAGAGGAAAAAACAGTGGGTCATTTCTGAGAGAGAGGATGTGGTTCTGGGTTCGTGGCCAGGGTGGGAGGCAATTCCCGCATCCTGCCATATCTTCAGGTTCTGGAGCCAAGCATGTTGCTCTGCACATCATGTTTTTGTTAATAGAAAAACAATTTGTACAGCTGTCTTCTCTGCAACAATTTCAGGACACGGCCTTCCTAGGAGAGCCTAGGGAAAGCTCTTGCTTTTTCTTACGCGAGGTACAATATGCAGTCATGCGCAGGGCAGCCTGAAATCAAAATAAAGTTGAAACCCAATTTGTCTTTGTCTGCTTGTTTTGGAGGAGCAATGGGAGCCATCGTCATGTTCTCCATGCTCAATGCACAGGGAAAGAGGTGCTGCAGTGTGGTTGGAGCCCTGCTTTGGGTGGCCATCAGAGGCCTCAGTGCTGCCTTAGGGAGCAGTCATGGTCTAAAGTTCCAGGGGGCCTGGGCTGAGTCAGAGCTATGTTGCTCAGCGTACAAGTGGCACCATTTCTTTTTAGTAACGTTCGGTGCAAAAGTAGGCTGTGGTTTACATGTAAGTCAACTACAGACCAGAAAAAATTGATTAGTAATGAGAAATGCCTCCATCTTATTTTTCTTGCTTTTACTGGAATGAATTGGGGTGCTTTAACAGGGTGGTAGGTTGTCCTCTGATGACAAAAAACTCCATAGGAGGCAGCATACTCCAGAGGACAGTCATGCTCTGGTTTGGGATTTAGGTGAGCCTTGTACTTTTCCATGACTTGACTGCTCCTGACCTCTCTCCTTAAGATATCTCCCTTCACTTCTCTGTAAACCAGTACCCTTGTGTGAGTGTGAAACGGGGACAATAATACTTGCCTTTCTTCCCAACTCGCTTTGGGATCTACTGGTGGAAAGCATTTGGAGGGACAGTCTGAGTTCCTGATGGCGGTTCAGGTTGCAATCAGGTCCTGCAAAGCTAGAAATGATTGTTGCTGATGTTGCCTGTGCTCCCAGAGTGTGCAGAAAAAGACCTTCTCTCCTGCCAATGTTTAGAGTTATGTAGCATTGGCACTGTCATAGTTGTTAGGAGAATAATTTTCTTTTTTTCTCTCTGCATCTTTTTTTATTTTTAAAATACCTTAGAATATTGAATAGGAGATGGGGAAAGAAACCTATAAAACAGTGCACTAAGAATATATTTTAAGCAGATGCCAGGAAACTGCAATGTTCAGGTTGCACACAGAGTCTGAATTTGGCTCCCTTGCGACAGCGCAGTCTCTAATTACATGAACAAATATCATTTTCCAAGTCATATGATATAAAAATATGGACTATTTAAAACCTTAGACAAACATGAAAGTCCCACCAATTATGTTACACTTACGCTGCTTTATTGTCTTGTGGGCATGATATTCATTTTCTACAAGAGTTCATTGACAGTACAGGGGGTCTGCAAGTGAGTGCAAATGTTCCTGGCTGCAGTGCTTTCCTGAATGAGGACAGATATATTGAGATTCTTTCCTGACTCAGGCCCATGAAGATTGCTAGCAGGGCCATAGCTGGAAAGCAGAGGTCCTTGGCTGGGAGGAGGATGTCCCTTTACCTATTAGAAGAGCAGGGCTTATCTTTTTCAGATTTCTGAAGAGAAATCAGAAGAGAAGTCTGAAAGTTTCTGAAGAGAAATCTGAAAAAGAGGAGTAGTCTGGCCCAGACAGAAAATTGTTCTTCCAATCTGTGTGAGGCATCTAACCTGAGCCATCCTACTTAGGGAAGAGAAACTGGAAGAAAGGCTCCAGATACTACAAGATAAGGCTATTGATAAGGTACCTGAAAAGCACAAAAAGGAATCTGGTATCTACTTCAGACATCTGCATTGGGCTTCTCCTCACTCTCCTCCCCAGCAGTATTACATGGAGGAATTCTTCCCTCTGTACAAGCAGATTTTCTAGTGGTTAAAGACATTAATGAGGGCTGAGACCTTTAAGTCCTGTTTCTTACCTGCTCCTAATGGACTGTATGAACCCAATCACACAGTTTTAGTTCCCTAAATTTAATTTTATTTATCTGTAAGACAGCCTTCTATGTTATATACCTCACGCAGCTTTGTGAGGACAGACTTTATGTGAAGCCAACAAGGATTTGCTGGGAAAAAATGTGGAGTAATCATGACATATTACAGTTATTATCAGTTACCATTAAAAGAATTGTACTTTAGCGTGTGAGAAAGGGAAGAAGGAAAGATGCTCATTAGCAGCTTCCTTCCTCAGGCTATGAGCTTCCACAGGCTCCTCTCCGATAAGCGTGTACACAGCTGCAGTCCCACGACAGCCTAAGCTGATGTAACGGCGGCTGCTGCAGTGCGGTGCCACCGTCCGCCCCTCTCCCACAGTCCCACTCCATCCCCTGCGCTGGCTCGGATGCCGTCTGCTCCTTCACAGAGCCATTTTGAGGTGTTAGCATGGAAGAAAATGATCTGTTGCTTTTTTTTTTGGGGGGGGGGGATAGTTTCTGCTGCGAAGTGCTCTGAAGTGTGGCAGGACATTGTCAGAGGGGCCCTGGAGATGCTGCAGGAGAGGGGCAGGGCTGTGGGGCAGAGGGCAGGGCAGCAGAGGTGGCGGCGGTGGCCAGCAGCCACGCTGACTGAGGCTGCCAAGGAGCTGCAGCCTTCCCCTCCAAGCTACAGTTTTCTGGTGTGGTGATAGCTGCTGCTGAGACTGTCTGATTTACCATACAGCCCCACAAACACTGGTGTTGCCCCAACTGATGTGGAGGTGCAAGGGTGAAGAGGAGTCATGGGGAAAGGAGAGGAGTGAGGGTGCTATAAGATGGGACTACAATCAAGAACAAGTTCAAGAGAGACAAATAGGAGTCGCTGTGGAGAAAATGTTGGTTCACAGCTCTCAAAAAGTTGACCGTATTGGGGTTATTAGGGGGACATTTAGCTAATAGTCTGGAAATACCAATTTCCCATAGTAGAGAGTGCCTGGTTTGCTCACCTATTAAATTCTGCAGGGAGTCCTGGTCCCTCCTCCCTGCTTCAAAAGAGATGAAGTAAAATTAATAAAGGTTTAGAGAAGGGCAGCAAGGATAAGTGAAGGTATGGAGCACCTCACCCTCTCCTACGGGGAGAGGCTAAATAGAATAATCCCCCTTGAGTCTGGAAAAGAGAGACCTGGCTAGGGCAGAGAGGGGCTGTTGGATTGTGGTGCTTCATGGAATCATGAATGATATGGTCAATGGGTAAGAATAAAGTGAAAAGAAAGAAGTGTTTCACTATTTCTTGCTAAAAAAGGTGGTGGACACCCTGAGAAGTTATAAAGACAGGATGATTTGGGTTGAAAAGGGCCCCTGGAGGTAATCTGGTCCAACACTCTCTCTAAGCAGAGCCAGCTTAGATCAGGGCTTTGCCTTGCCTGGTTTTGAATACCTCCGATGATGCAGATACTACAGCCTCTCTGGGCAACCTGTTCTAGTGTTATCAGACAGATTTGAAGCAAATTAAGAAAGTGTTTTATGCATTGCATGATCATTGGATATGTTTAACTCATTACTTAGGATGCTACAGGGTGGAAAGTCTGAATTGTTAGGACCAAAATCCTAGAAGATAAACCCTTCCAGAGCTATTAAAACTGTGAGCATAACATCTGGCTTGAGAATTCTGTAAGCAGCAGATTGAGGCAAGGTGGGAATATACTGTGGGGGAATCACCACAGTTCACTTGTTCTCTTCTCTTCTTCTCCCCCAACACACCTACTGTTGACCACTGTCAGAGGTGAAGTACTGGCTTTGACAGGCCTTTGGTCTACCCCGCATGTTGGTCTTTGGTCTGATCAGTGGGTACCTAAGCCTGGCAACACTTCAAGGAGGGTGAAAATGCATTGGAGTCTTTAATGCTGCCTTCAACTTCACAGAAGGACAGCTGCCCAGGCAGGTTCAGACCTATTTCCATCAAGCATTAAAAGCTGGTTTCATAACACATATTTTTCTGTCAAACTTTGTGAATAAAACAGTGCAGGAAGATGTCGTGACTAACGTGAAGCTTTTTATTCAGGCAGCAGATGAAGTGGGTTAGTTTTAGAAAGGAGTAGGAGTCAGAAGAACATTCAGCTTAAGCAGACAGACCAACCCTGGTTAAACTGAAGGGAAAAGCAGTGACACTGGGTCTTGCATATCTGATGCGAAAGACCAGGAATACAATACTGGATTTATTGTTCGGGTTATATATTATCCCAGAATACTGTGGTTTTATAGTGGTGACATCTGACCACTTGCTATCAAGAGATAACTTGAAAGTGCCGCACGATAGGAAAGCTGTTCCTTTCTTGTTGCAGTTATTTTTATTGACAAGCTTTCAGACACTGTGAAAGAGTCCACTGGTACACAGCGGCAAAATACCATACACAACCAGTCAGAGGAAGATTGAAGGTGTGAACAATAAAGCAAATGAATACCCCGCTGCCTCTCTGCACACATAGCTGCTTATTCAGCCTTCAAAAATAAGTAAATAAAATGCACAGATGTTTGGATCCAGAGATAAGATGATCCCATTGTGCAGGGAGCTCTCCCATTTCTTGGATTCAATGCGCCACATCTTGTGGGAGAGGTGGATGTGGGGAACACTTCTTTCTGCAGTATGTCATCTGCAGCATAACACCCTCACACTCACCTCAGACCCCTCCTTTCCCACTCACGAGTTGATAACCTATTTGTTGCAGAAACATTAATTGATTGCTGGGGAAAAAAATTACGTTGAGAAGGATTGCAATGCTTTATTTATAGGTTAGTTGTTGCTTTTCTTCCTGTAAAGTGCTTTCACTTCTGGTGGTTGATTATTAAGGAAAGCAGTGGTGTGATCACAGACTCTGGGCAAAGTTTTTCTGGTGTCTTTGTCTTCTCGCTTTAATTTGTGCTGCTCCCCATGCAGAGCCCGGCTGCAAAGGGGAGCTCTACACCAGCTGGGGTGGAGGCCCGGGCTCAGGATGGCACAAATCTGGTGCTCTGCAGGGCAGAAGGGCTCAGTGGGCAGGTGCTGGGCAGGGGATGAGCCCAGGGACCTGTGATGGGCACAGTGCCTGGATCTGCAGCTCCGACTCAAGAGGCTTAGTGTACCCAGGCAAGCCGTGGCTGGGACCTGGTGGATGGGCAGGTGGACTGAGTTCAGCCAGGTAGACTGAGCTCAGCCAGGTGCCATCACTGCCACCAGCTACACCAGATCACACAGTGTCTAAGCCTATTTACGAGCAAAAAGATAGCATCATTTCCCCTCCCCATGCACTTGCAGGAAGGGAGGAAGCATACTCTGCGTCCAGTGGGGCTTTGTCTCAGACCAGTGACTCTGGAGCCAGTGCCCAACCTAGTGATGGCAAAGAACGAGCAAGCCCGCTGTCCAAGCCAGCACATGGCATGGATCAGGAGACAGTGAACGTGCACATTATTTTGTTTTTGCAGCACGTATCTTACCCGAGCCTTTTTTTAAGAGATCTCAGTAAGAACAAGAGAAATGGCAAAGCTTTTAGTGAGATCAGTTTCTCTAATGACTCACCAAGTGCTACAAAGTCAAAACAGGTTGCTTGTGCTTGAAAGGTATAAAACAACCATGTCATTTTTATGGTTACTGTACAAAACACTGCATATATGCACACAAGGGAACATTTTAAAACCTCATATAGCTTTTTTTTTTTCAGCTAGAGGCTCCTTTCTCCTGGTTTTTATTCATGTGTCATGCTTTGTATTAAGTGTTATTGCTTTAGCAATTAAGCTAATTTCCTCGCTGCACTCTACCAGTCAGAGTGTTGCTCTTTTGTATTCCTAAAAGAAAGGAGGAATTAAGTTGAGGTACCGGTGGCCCAAACCAGTTCCCTCTGCAGTCCACCAAAATTCTCCCATTGGAGTTAGCAGGGGCAGCTAGTTCTGTGAGCTCTGGGAAATGAGTAATAACTACATCTCACATCCAAAAAAGACCTACAAGTCCATCAACTTTCTGTTACATAAAATTATTTTCAACAACAACAATACACCTACATTTCTGTAATGTCTTTCATTCCAAATGAAATTTCACCACCATAATGTTTCAGGAAAACGTGCTTTTTTTTTGTAGTTGCACAAGATTTGACAAGAAAAATATCCCTTTCAGTGAAATCTGACAGAAAAATGAAATTCCAAGGAAATAAAATATCTTGTAAGGCAATTAGAGATTTTTACAAAAAACTTTTGAGAGAGATAAATACTCTCATTTCTTCAGAACAAGACAGCCATCTTAGGATTTTACAGTAGTTTCTCAATCTCTCCGCCCTTTTCTTTTCTTTATTTTTGAAGGAACAGGAAGCATCCAGAAGTATTCAATCCCCTAGAGGATATAAAAGAATATAAATAGTAGCATGTGATATTTCCTTGGGTGGAGAATAATTCTTATACATCACATTCCTTTTGCAAGTTAGGGTATGCCTCTGCTGCAGCGCCTGGGTAGGTCCCGGGGTGGTTAATCCAGGCCAAGCTCCCACTTCCACAGCAGCACCTCTACCCAGGCCCCCGCAGCTGGCGTGGAGCTCGCCCAGGCACGCTGGCGAGAGCTGCAGACAGAGGATGCTCTAGACCTCCCGAGATTGTTTCTGGAGCTGCCTGAAATGGACTCTGAAGGGAGCTTATCTCATGAATTAGAACAGCAATGCATACAAGAAAGAGCTCACGTCCTTGGTTTGTCATTGCACAGAGGTATGTTACAAAATTCCCGTTAGGACTCGGTAAGGGGTAGCATACACTCTGTAGCTGAAATAGTCTTTTTCATCCTCTTCCTCTATGCTGGGGAACTGTGCCAACCATGTATGAGGGGGACTTGTTCTTCTTACCATGCTGGTTACAGTATGAGGATTGCTGTCTTGAGGATGGGGTTGAAGTCCAAGTTTTAACCACACTCTTCTCTTGCACCACTGGCTTCACAAGGGCGCCTTCCTTCCCTGTGCTGTGACATGGTGAGGTGGTATAAGGACAGGTGGAGTTGCATCATTCCCATACGGATCTGTGGAGAAAGCCAGCTTCTCTGGCTTTTTTTCTACGCTGTTGCTCTGTGCAACCACATGAGCTGTCAGGAAAATGGAGGGAAAGAGTTAAATGCGATGGCTTATGGGAGTGCCTTCCCAGCTTTATGCAGGTATTTCCTGCCCGACAGCTCAAAAATGGTAATTCATAGAACAGGATGCACATTTCTTTCTGCTTTCTGCTCATTAAAAAGTCGGTGATGACAGACACGATCTCCAGGGCAGCTGCTCTGTGCCTTACCATGGGTCCAGCCTGCCTCCAAGTGAAAGGGCTTGGTGCTGGTGAGTACCAGGGCACATCTCTGGGGCCCAGCCACATACATTGCAGAGGAGAGAAGAGGAGGTCTGGATGGCTTTTTGACACTCCGTTCCCTACTCCTGTTCACACCCTCACGTGGTCACAGAAGCAACTAAAGCAGTCTTTGAGTTATGGGAGAAATGTGCTGATATACGTCTTGTGCAATGCCACAGGATGGGGGACGTCCCCAGCAGGGAGGGGTTGCGCAGGCAGGATGACAGAAAAGTGAGCTCGCTGCCCGCAGATGACTGACCTGTGCCCCAGACGGTCTCAGGACTGTCCCAGTAACTGCTCTAGGCTCTTGCAGAGATGGCTTGCATGTCCTCTTCCAGGACTACTGAGCTGCTCTACTTCTTGGAGCTCTTTAAATTTGGGTTTCCCCACAGCCAGACCTTTCTCAAGCTGCTTAGCTTTTTTTCCTAGTACACCCACATAATTACTCCAGCACAAAGAGTGGGCTTGTGAAGCAGCAGCATTTTAAAAAACCACAAACTCTGATCTCAAGGCAATCTTTCCCTCCCACTTCCTCCCCCTTCAAGCAGGGGTGTCAGCCGTGCTGTTTCTTTCAAACTTTCTCTGAGTCATCTCATCAGGCAGCTTGTAAATACTTGAATGCATCCATCAATGTCAAGTCAAAGTAAGTAAGTAGCAGCATATGCTGTGCAATGGAGTTTCCCTCACTCACATTTGCCTCTTTTTTGGAGGTGCAAAGAATTTAAGGGTGGCCCTATCTTCCCATATCATCAACATACATACATACATACATACATAGACATCATCAAAGATGTTGTCTCATCATGAGAACAAGACACGAGATATAAGATGAGCTTCTTGCAGTCAAGAAAACTTACACTCTTCTGCAACTCCCACTAGTGTATGATCCAGAGTGGAATGCCTTCGTGCAAGATGCTCTATTCTTTTCAGGCCTAAAAACTGGAAATCGGAGACTCTGAGGAGCTGCAGTACCAGCAGCCCTTTGAGAATGTACTGTTGCTAACCGTTTTGGACCAGCTGGTCACAGCCTTATGAACTGTTGTTAGAAAAATATTATCCCTTTGTATTACAAGGGTGTAATTTGCTGTGTCATCATTGCATACCAGAATCTAAAAAGTAGAATGTGATTCAGAGGGTTTATGGAACGCAAACCGCCTTCTAAGAAGGCAAAAATCTCTGCTGAAGAGCAGTAATGCTCCCAAGTTTGACTGATAAACATGTGAGTTTCATCTTAAGCTAAATGAGAAAATACGGACCCTGCACCAAAGCTTTGCTCAGCATGGGGCAAAATTCACCAGTCTGCTAGCAGGCTGGTTTATGGTAATGAAATCCTTACACTGGGAAGAAAGGAAAAGTCTTGCAAAATTTCTGAGTTATTCTCCCCGAATAGCTTGGAAGAAAGGTCTGGTGTCATTGTGATATTTGCCTAATAAATATGAAATGGTCAATTCAGGTGGATAAGTGTACTCTCAAATACACACGTGTGCAAATATGCTTCCCTCCAACCCACCACCCCAAATAGGTAGCTTATGTGTGAAAATTACATTGGGAGCCAGGAGCTCAAGCTTAGTGCTGCCTTATGGAGTAATCTGGAGGAAACCAGCTGAGTGAGAAGAATGCTCTACTGCAAAATGGGAGAGAAGATGCCCTGAAAACTCTTCCTCCCCTCTGCCACAGCCCACAGAGAAAGCATGGCAGAAGCGGTGCTGTAAGGGCCATCTCATTTGTATCTGTTATTCTTTTAAAACATAAGGCATTGGGATCTCTCTCTGGATTCAGTGGCCTGCCAGAGTAAGATGCTGGTCAAGGTGAGTACAGAGGGTAGTACTGATCCGTAACCAATTTTTCCCTACCGTGACCAAGGGACATTTCAAGCATTGCTCTTCTGTCTTGTTTCTCAAGAAGTGCAAGTTGAGAATCAGGATAATCGCACAGCAAAAATGCTTTCCATCTCGCTCCTTTATTTACTTTTTTTTTGTGATTTCCTTCCACTCCCAGGTGAAGGAATGTAGGCTGTTTGAAGAGCTGATCTGCTGGGGTGGGGCACTGACTTAATTTGAAGCATTGCTGAATATTTAGTCATGTTCCGTAGGAGTATTAGAATCACAAAATTCTTGGATTCCTAACAAACTGTGCACGTGTACACAATCTCCAGAAAGAGAACAAGTGTTTAAAAACAAGGCTCTATGCACAATTCTAAAGTCATTTAAATATAAGATATATATAATTCAAGTTAAAAACATCTTGCAGTACTACATTACTGACAGCTTAAAGTCAGACACCAACTGTGATGGCATCGATCTGTAAGCTGCTTCAGGGAAAAATTGCTAACTGGTGTAAATCTGATTTTAAAATAAAGATAGCACAGAGGGAAGTTGGAGTTAATTTAAATAGGAACATGTCATTTATAAACAGAAGTCTCTTCCCAGTGGTCAAATTGGTCAATCAACAGTGGTTTAGGAAGGTAGCTCTCTCATTTTTAAATCCACCAGCTTGTGCTGTGGACACGTGGGACCTTGCTTTGTGCCTGACATCTTCAAATTAGAATGCTTCCCTAAGTCTGCTAATGGGTCAGAATGAAGTTTCTCTTCTTTTGAAGATTTTGTGATTTCAAAAAAAATTTCCCATTTTGGACAAGGATGAACATGAGAGCTTAACCGACTGTTTCATCCAATGCTTACAGAAGTGTTTTCAGTACGGAATCACTTTATCTCCCATTTTTAGCTACCATGAAAATATAA
This sequence comes from Burhinus oedicnemus, assembly GCA_008921705.1. Taxonomy (NCBI): domain Eukaryota; kingdom Metazoa; phylum Chordata; class Aves; order Charadriiformes; family Burhinidae; genus Burhinus; species Burhinus oedicnemus. Next base: position 396,041 of record VFFE01006187.1, read on the forward strand.
TGTCTTTCCACTGTTTAGACATGGAGTGCATGTCACTGCAGTGCTGATGAGACACCGATGGACAAGCTCTTGGAGGCTTGTGAAGGCTGGTGTTAGCTTTCTGTGCCATCCAGTCCACATACTTCCAGATGGAGATCACCAAGGGAAAATTCACTTAATTTTTCACAGAGTAATAGATGTACATGGTTTTTTTAGGAAAGCATGACTACCTGCTTAGGTGGTGGCTTTATAAATGGGCCCATTTCTGATCCTGTAAACTCAGAGTAGAAATCGAAGTCACATGATGTATATTGGAGTGATGTGCAACTGGAACTGGACTCATCATTTTCAAAGCAGGTCCACTAATGGTTCACAAATAGTAGCTTCTAGCTCTTTCAGTACCAGACTTCAGAGGAAGGCAGAATTGTTTGTAAGGCACAAATATTTGCATGGTGAATATACCTTCACTGTGTGAAAAATGAGCTCAAAGCTGATGCTGGATAACAAATCTAGAATTGACTGATTTATCCAACTTCCATGGATAGTTTTCCGGCTGCAGCTCCAGAGCCATACTCAATGATATTTAGTCATCTAACTACTTCCTTGATAGGCATGATGAAGTAATTAGCTGTCTAAGCACTATCAGATATAGTTGCCTCTATGTGCTCACAAAACTGCTCCTTTTAAAGTCTAAATACAAACCTGGAGGTGACTTCAGGCCTTAATGCTGTGTTCACAATTGAAGTGAAGCAAAGACAGCTACTGTGTCAAAACTTCCCCTGACTTCCATTGTCAAAGGCAAATCGGCTTGCAGGTCTTAATGATCGTTACCCAACACCTAGTCATTCACAGTGGTTGAGACGCAGCTCTCCCACAAAGCCACGCAAGCATCATTCACTCTTACATGCCATGTTGGCTTCAACACCAAGGTACATCTCATGCCCTGACTTATCTTTGTACATGTTGTCTATGAATAATTCAGGACGTCTCCAGACAAGTTTACTGTTTCATTCCAAGTGAATAAGCACCAGTAACAAATCTGATGTGAAAGTGTAGCAACAGACTGCATAGCTAGTGTAAAGCAAGAAAGGTTTCCATGGACACCCTTTTGCTCTGATAGGCAGTTTTAAGAGAGGAATACAGTATTAGTGTAGCAGGTTAAGGACATGAGAGAAGACAGACTGTTCCAGAAAGTAGTGTGCATCAATCGTGTTTGACTGGTCAGTCGGGCAGGCGTGTTTAACGAGTGTCGGAGGCAGTTGGCAGTATAAAAGATGTGCAGCGTGCCAATCCCTACAGTCCTGGGCTGGTCCGAGCTTTGCTGGCATGCTGTGCCAATTAATCGCTATCGGTGTGATGACTCGTAAAACTCCTCCTGTGACATGCGCTGCACTCTTGACATCGCAGGTGTGCCAGCTGCTCAGAGCTCAGGTGGCAAGTCACGCTGTGCAGGACATGGGCGCACACAGATAAACCTATGCACACATAAATCCTTTGGGAGTGTAGATGTTTCGTTATAATTTTACATTGTTGCTGGGTATTGATAGGTTGCTGATTTTATTTACTTATTTTTAGCCAGAAATTGCACCAAACAGTTCAGAGGCTTTTGTTAGAAACAAGCAGAATTTTTGTGACAATGTGTTTGGCAAGGAAAACGCTCATCAGCCTCCAAGGACATTTTGACAGGAAACTTTAAGATACTTTGTCAGTGCTATAAGGAGAAAGAATATCCTCCTAGTAAAATGTATCTGGATTTTCTCCTTGATTGTTTGGTTAATGATCCCAGCCTTGTTAGCTACTATCAAGGAAGATCCAGCAGCTTGAGATCTGAGATGAAGACGATGAAGAATCATGGATTTCTAAATTAGAAAAGTTCAAAGGTAGAAACGGGTAATGAGGAAATGAAAAGAAAAATCTTTGTGATCATAATCCAAACTCTAGGGGGAAAATAAAGAGATCTGCTGTGGATGGGAGGTACTCTCCATTCAGCCCTTCAGGTCAAAGGGTTTTCTGAAGTTTCCTTCTTTCAAGAGAGAAAATAAAATGAGCATGGGTTTAGGAATATGAGGGGAAGCCCTAAATATGGAATGGAAATGGGAAGATTTGGAAAGGTTGTGGTGTTTGGGCCCCCATTGCCCTTAATCAGCTGGCTGGAGAATTCTGTCCTCTGGGCAGCATGACTTTACCGTGTCAAAACTTGTCATACCTAAATTACTTGACTATTCCTGTTATGCTTGTCCCTTGTACTATCTGAGTAGCTGAAAGCTGGGCCAGCTTTATAGGTGGATTTGTGAATTTGTTGGGGTTCAGGGTTTGAACTTTTAAAATCTTTTATTCTCAGGTTTTTCAGCACAGCTTGTTTTATCTTCCCACTGTTTTCTGCAAGTTTTCTGAGCAGGAATTGTCTCCTGCTATATTAATATATCCTCCCTGCCATGACGGGTCCTGCTCTGGGGCAGGGGTGCCTCTGTTGCACAGAGCATATCTAACTTTTTATTTTTACAACTGGCTTCTAAAGGTCTTGGTTGTCTTTTATCTGTTATTTAGGTAAAGAATCTACAGCAAAGAAGCCTGTAAGTCTTTCCAGTTATCTGCCAAACTAATTGAAAAAAGACTCATTAATTTCTTTTGGGCAATTATTACATAGTGAATAATGCAGTAAGTCACTACAAGCTCCTGTATAACGTTTTCTTGCTTTATGGATTGTTTCCTAGCATGCCTGCAGCAGAGCTGTTTATGTTGTTTTCACTTTGTAATTTTGTGCATGAAGAACTACAATAAACATAATTAAAACCAAATTTCCCTATCTCTCCTCCTATTTTTCTTCTTGTGTCTCTTCCCTCCTCTTAATCTTCTTCATTCTCCCGTTCCCTTTCTCTCAAATGTCTTTTCCTTTCTTTACTTTTTCTGCTTTGTCTTCTGCTTCCTCTCCCTTCCCAGTTCTTTTCTTTTTTGTGTTCCATGTGTTTTCAGAGACCTCAAAGGGCCTACACTTACCATAAGCTGGGGTTTCCAGAGATGACAAGTCTGTGGGCAGAAGCCAGTAAGATTTGAAGCTGAAACATAATCATAAAAAAGATCTACAAACTCTTGCAAAACTGGCTTGTATAGACTCATACCTGTGAATGACATATGAGCAGACAGTCTACATTGCTTGTATTTTCCATTTAAGGTGATCAGATGTCATCTTTCCACCATTCATCCACCTGTCTTATTTCGTATCGATCAGAACTTTTCTTTTTAAGGACATAGTTGTTATGATATGGAAAGCAGAGCTGGAATTTATTCCCTGAAATGCTCTTTCTGCATCTGGGTTTGTGAATGGAGCCCTCTCTCAGGGCTCTGGACTTTACGGCTCTCCAGACTTTGCTGCTGGGTGACCACAGGTTGATCAGTTCATCTTTGGTCTTCTGCTTTCCCATCTCCAAGATGGAGATACTGACTTCTTTGCAAACTACTTGGAGATCTACCCATGACAAAGGTCTTTATTGCAAAAATGCTTTCTTCTTTTATTTACACTGAGAAAGCACTAAACAGTTCTTGATGGGTCTTCAGTCCTTGCGTGTAGAGCAGATGAAGGCTGACCACTGTGGTGACAGAGGTGAATAGTTCTCCATAAGATTTAGCAGTTCATCTGAACAATGTGCAGAAGCTGATGAGCATCACCCGGTGGGGTTTTTTTAATTACTTCTTCCTCTGCGTCTCAGGAAACGCTATCATATCTCATTACGCAGTTTCTGCTCACTAAGTGGGAATAATTGACTGTTGGAATGACACTACCTTAGATAGACACTGTCCATGACGTTATGACAGAAAGCGTATCCCTTTGTTAGAAAGAGATGACATCCTGACTGTGCTGAACACCAATATCAGTTTGCATTTTGTTATCTTTCTAGAGAGTCCTGTAGCACTAGCTTGGAAATTTTATTTGGCCGCTGGTAAAGACTGTAGGATTCGGATTTTAATGAAGATGATAAAAATTTCACCTTGCCATCTTTCAGAAATGTCATATTTGCAGTTTCAGGAGAATGCTCCTGCTCAGCACAAGTTTTGTCCTCATGAATCCTGTTCTGACAGACATAATGAAACATAGATTAATGCTGTCATGCTAAAATGCTCTCTCATGCACTTTTTCTCACTTTGCATTAAAAAAAATTATCCCAAGGTGTAGAATCATATTTTGTTCTTACAACTGCATAGCTTCCAAGTTGCTTTTAATGTTATTTACCAAAGAAAGAAAAAAAGGTTAGTGTCATCTCCCCGACGCACCCATGCTTGCTACTGTTACAAAATATCTTAAATGAAGAAAGAAATCTGACCTCCAAAAATTCTCAACAGCCATCTAGGCACGCATAGCTACAGAGGGGAAAGTGTTAGCCTGTCGTAAGCTAAGAAGAAGAAAAGGCAGCCGTTCTCAGGCTGCCTGCAGCAGGCAACCAGGAGCAGCATGGGCAGAAGCAGTCACATGCAAAAGCTTCCATTCCTGGTGCACAGCAGTTCCCAACACTGACCATCAACTTTTCCTTCTTTGGAAAGCCAAGCAGACCAAAGGGTAGGATGTCTGTGATAGAAGAGGGTGATATTTTATGATCAGTTGAAGGCGTAGGTCACAGAGGAAGCTTGTTCTTTCATTCATGTACTCAGGCAGTGCTGGAGAGGCCTTTGTGAATGTACATATACCTGAGCGGTCCCATTTGGAGAAAGGCGCGTGGTTTTCCAACAGGCTGTATGTGATCACGTGTAGGTGAGGATGGTCAGAGAAAGCAATATGCAACCCAGTGGGACATATCTCTTCTTCTTTATGGTGGTCTCCAGCGTAATACAACCTTGGAAAGGAGTTTTGTGGGTCCAGCAGTCCACTTGAATAGCATTTTCCTGGATACTTTCCCAAATGATTAATTTGGTCAAGAAGACAGTCTTGACCCTGTTCTTCTCATGGATACATTCAGTTTTATGTACCAAATCATCACTAGGTACAGCTTTGCCTGATTGCCTATCGGAGGGGAAAGATAAATTAACAATTGGGGCTCTCAGACACAACTATGAAGAGGACTTGGAAAGTACCTAGGCAGCTGGGACAATTAAATCCTATGTTTGCCAACAGCTGAAATGGGCCCACTTACAGGAATTACCATCAAAAGATACCTTGCTTTTTCAAGTCCAGAATATCTGCACTTGTAAATTACATGGTACAGGTGGCTCAGTGTAAATACAGATGCCACTATTTTTTTAATGCTATAGGCGGTTAAAGACTCTCGTAGCACCAAATACAACAGCAAGCTTCACCTGACAAATTTTTCTACCCACTTAGTTGGAAGGATCCTTGCTGACTAGAAGGGAAGAGACTCAATCCAGACTTTATGGAAATCGGCAGACAGACTTCCCCTTGGCTTTGCTGGCTCAGGCCCCTGGAGACCACGTGCACGTGAGCTTTAATGTGGACATTTCTCGTACGTCTCCAATCCGAACTGGGGGTCTCAGCAGCGAGGCAGCCTACAGAGTGACCCAGGTCTGATCTCACATCACACCAAGGGCAAGGCAGCTCTCTGTTTCCATTTTAATTGTGTCACTGTTGAGCCAGGGCTCGCGTCTGCTTCCTCTCTCACCCCACAAAGGGAAAATGTGTGCCAAAATGCTTCCTGTTTTTCACTGCCAGCTGAGTCGCACGCTCGGGGTGAAGCTCATTAAGGTAGTGTGTGGCATTAAAAAACAGCAGCCTCCAATAGTGGAAACAATCACGTTTCGGCATCCTATTCCTGAGTGGACTGAAGTGGAAATCAGACTGCAAAGCACAATCAGTCCAGAAACAAAAACTGAAAGAGGGAAGGCAGTCACATTTAGTGATCTAAACAAACCAGGGAAAGTGGGCATGTATTCCACATAGGCAGTGTAATTGTTCTTTGCTTCAGATGAAGTAGGAAAAAGAGCCTGATAGGAACACCTAATGGTACAAATTGCATATAGTCGGAGGGGTTTGTCTTCTTTCCCACAGTTTGTCTTCTTTCCCACAGGGCTGTCCATTTTGGCAACCCCTTTCTGGCTGATGGTGCCAACATGTATTATAAAAATATTATCCTGTTAATTAACCTTCTAAGAAAGAAACAATTTCTTGACAAAAGCACACATCTGTGTCCTTACCACACTCTTCTGTACTTTATTTTCCTCAGCTGTGATGTTTCTCCCTCCCTCTTTCTCAGCTACTTTTTCCTAAGCCCTTTCAGTCTAAATTGTTTGAATAATTGCTGGTCATTTTTTCCTATAAGGGCTTATTTTTCTCCCAGAGCAGGTTGCAGGGCTGTTATGTCTAACTCCAATCTCACATGTGGAATACAAGACAAAGAAAAGCTGTCTAGTGTTCCAGTCTCTCACCCTTCTTGGTGGCTAAAACAAGATTTTATAATAATGTTTATGTTTAGTATTTCTGCAGTAATAAGCAGATCAGTATCAGTGTGTATGTAGTAAGTTTAAAGAGCTGTTAATAGACAGTTGGATGGCTCAGGAATTTAAAACCTTCATTACTATGTCATCAGTTCAAAGTCAACTCAGTTTACCAGGGATTCCTGATAGAATCAGTCTATCCTTCCCAGATGAAGCAGGTATGCTTGTCCAAACTTGGAATTGCAATTCCACAGAAAATTCAGAAATTGCAAATTTTTCACTCCACACACTTTCCTACAAAACAGCATTTCTTTTTAAAAAATGGTCTTTGGTCCATTTTTTAAATTTTCAATGCTCATTTTTAAATTTCATTTGGTTTGCAAAACATTCATAAACAGCCAAGATTAAAAATATGGCAAAAAATAAAATGATGTAACAATAAAAATATCAAACCCAACAGTTTTCCCCAAGAAATACATTCTGAAAATCTGTTTTATGGTATGGTCAAGAAAGAATTTACCCTATCAAAATGTGTCATTTTGGTTGTTCTCCCAACGTGAAATCATGTTGAAAGGCCCTATTTTGGGTTTGGTTTATTTTTTTCATAGGAAAATATGTCTGTTGAAGCTCCCCAGTAAAACAAGCCCAAACTCTGATGCAGCAGTCAGCATAAAATGCGTTGGTAATTTCCATCAAACCTGTTGCTCCCTCACAAACCCCTTCTAGAACAGTGGATTTGAACAGCCTCCGTGGAGCATCTG